>JTDE01001058.1:59750-87147 GCA_014338405.1 Paragonimus skrjabini miyazakii
GATATATATATATATATATATATATATATATATATATATATATATATATATATCACTTTTATCGATGCATTCACTTCATGTTTATGTAGAAGAAACGTAAGGCTGAGTGACCAGAACCAACAAAGCGATTGTTGGAATGTGACGTCAAGGCGGTTGGATTGTCCGTGAGTAGGTACGCAATGTAAATTTTACTTTGTTGACGCAATCAGGTCATCGTATCCTCAGTGTTAAATCACGGCTTGACGCTAAATCCTGATACTAAACGACATAGTTTTCTACAGACACATGTAATGTGAGTGCAGATCAATGGCTTAGAAATATACTCTTAAAATATCAAAACATTTCTCGACCTTCATTAAGTTAAAAACTTCGCACAGAATAAGCAATCAGGCTACTTGCTCAAAGTGAGCGCATTTGTCTTTCGCTGCCTTTCATCCCAAGTAAGCCAGTTGGCCTATTGGCTGTAGAAGCAAACGGAGCCAATATACTAGATTTCGGGTTAGTTGTCGCAGAAATAACCAATACCGTGAGGTTTGATTTCACTGATGTTACGGTTGATTTGGCAAGATGAAGTTTCATATAGATTGAACATTACCCACAACTGATCACAGCTTTCGCATTCCTATGGACTTTCCGGTCGGCCCCTTTCGAAAAAAAATCACTAGGCTCGAGTTTAACTTTCAATAGGGCTCGTCGATAGTGCATATTCCTGCCACTGCCGGGACTAGAAATCAAACCACACTTTCATGAGGTAACCACGTTGACCACTGCGCCATTGACAACACATTAAACACGACTGAATGATCACATGTGGACGCCCAACCACCTTCGCTTGTGAGCAAAACTCTGATTGCCCGATCGCCTCGAGAGAAGACACGATAACTGTCCTGGTAGCTCCAACCGATGACCACTCGATTCATACTTCGCTCAATATCATAGTGGTCAACATGGTTGCCTCACGAAAGCTCGGCTGGATTTCTAGTCCCGGCAGTTGGAAGGATATTGACGAGCTCTACTGAAAGTGAAACTCGAGTCTAGCAGTTCTTTCCGAAGGGGGCTTACTGGAACGTCTATGGGAATGCGACAGCTGCGATCAGTTGTGGGTGATGTTCAATCTGTATGAAAACAGAAATCCCCTATTACCCATCAGTGATACGCTTTCGGCAACGTGCTGACTACCGCCTTGGTGACACTCAATTATTCATGAGACCTAGGAACACTATCAACAGATAGTTTGAATCTGTCATCGAAGTGTATAGTGATGACCAAGTAGGTGCAAAGGATTATGAACCACTTGGGAAGAATTTGCGAAACATTTCGCCCTGAAGCCTTTTCCATTGTGTTCGCCTCAACCAGCCCTTGGAACGAACATACATCTTAAAAACATCTTTACTAATCCGGCCATTATTGAAAATGTTCAAAGAAGGGCTACTAGAACAAGTATGGGGCCCTGAAAAATCCCATACCCGGAGTGACTAGCAGAATTCAATCAATTCTCAATGAAGTACAAACACCTCATGAGAGACCCAACTCTTACTTACAAAGTGTTTCACATGCCGCGTCATCCATTAACCTATCTCTTCACACCAAACATGGATTAATCTGTCAGCGGTCACTTGCTGAAACTGAGCTATGGAATAGATAGGTCACTTTTCAGACAGAACCGCTTCACAATTAGGATCTGTTCGTACTAGGACACACTGTCCAACTCGATGGTTATGACTAAGTGGGTTGAATGTTGACATTCTTTTACTCGATTGGCACACGCGAAAGACAACATGCTTCTTTACCTAGCCCCACTCTAGCCCAGTCCCACTGGTCGTTAAATGTGCACATCCCACAGAATGTTTGTTGTGTTTCAGAGGTCGCTCTCATTATGATTGTATGCCATTCATTACACCTATGAACCATCCACATTAATTCTCCTCAAAACACTGAAGCAGAAACTCACAAGCAAACATCTTTCTAAGAATTCCTGAACCAATGAACTTATAGGTCAGTCACTTGTATAGCCAACCAAATCACAATTCTATCAAGTTCAATATTCTAGCTGAAGTAGCCCAGTAAGAGGTGCAACCTATTGGAAAATCGAAGTGGATACCTTCACGGTATGTACAGGTCAATTCAAGAATACGACTACAACAACTGTAGTAAAATTGTCGAATTGATTTTGCTCTAAATAGGCTAGCCAGCAGGAAGCTGCTAACGGATTCCCACTCTAAAGTACACTTTGTGTCCACATACTTTCACAATACAATATGGTTCCGTTTCATTTTGGGTGACTATCTGGTCAAGCCACAAAATCTCACCGCATGGACATTTAATACCAATATTTCACAAGCAGAGTGACTGGATATCTCGAGAAGATTATGTCCCAGACCTTGGATACAAACGTGCAGGGGTGTTTACTTAAATTCCTGCCACTGGCTGTTTGGCTTGACTTGCTCGATTAATATGATTCCTGTTTCAGACGGTCGAGATCTTGATCATACCACTCTCCGAAGTAGAGAACTGTGGGCGTTTGTGCATCCCGGTTGGGGAATCTCGAGGGTTTGGCGAAGAACAGACCAAGAACAAGTAACGGAGATCACAAACAGCTCATAAATAAAGTCTGCGCTGTTAATCTCACGAAACATGGACCGATTCGGTGCTAATTGATGAAAATGAAACCATTGCTGTTTTCGGAGCACATTCAAATCCATTTCGTTATTCATTATTTTGTCCATCTGTGCGCAATTTTCCGGATATCATGTCTAGATCGGCAAAGATGGATGACACGTGTAGGCGAGTGTAGAAGACCTCTATAATTAGATGGACAACCAGTATTCCATATAATCTACCTAGGTGGTCAATATCGAGAAGCGAATGTGGAGAATCAAAAATGACTGTCTCGCCTTTTTCTGTCAGGTTCGAAACAGACAACGGATGTTAACTGCCTCTATCCAACTTTGTTGACCAGTGTACTGGACAGAATTTAATTCTCATGTGTCAAACGAGCAGTTGAATGGATGACAAACTAAAATTCGATGCGATTTTTATTTTTGTAGTGAGAAGCAGAAGATTTGTTGTATGCTTAAAAACTACTAGTTTGACTAGTTTGACATCCAACAGAGTCACAAATTAAAAGGGCATCAAATATTTTTTAAATTTTTGGATTCAAACCGACGACAGAAAAATGTGTCAAAGCACAAAATGCACTCCACCACATAAAATACGAAACCACCTCGGGATCTAGGAAGTTTCATAATTTGGACTCAGCCACTCACCCACCTCAATGTTTCACATAGAACTCAGGAAATGTCTCAGAATTTCTCCAACAATTCACACTAGGATTCAATAACACCACTTTTGGGTCACTTACAAATTACCAAAACTGTCAAACAACCTATTGGAACTGTGGGTGCGTAACTAATACGATGGCAGCTTAAACATGAAGATTCGATTGAGAACAGCGCAACGCACACTACAAGAGACTCCACAGCTGGGTTGTAATGAGATGATGATGGCGGTCTTGTAAAATCAGGACCAATTTCAGTAGCATATAGATCGGATCGTAGGTTATCTTCTTCAGAATTATCGATGATAAAACTTTATATTTGTTAGGTGAATGGATCGGATGCCTGGAATCACCACTGTCCTGATCTGCGAACGGAAAAAAATTATTTGCTGTGGATTTGGCGATAAACAATCAGTCATGCATCAGAGAAGGTTGTCAGCAGAACGTTTGGGTGCAACGGTAATCTTGAAAGGAAATCACAACACGAAGGATAACGGTACAACAATGGAGACATTTGTCAATCATTATTTTAAACGAGCACGCAAAACTGTTTATTTTTTATTAAAAATATATGACAACGCGCCTTGTCCAGCAGATCAAGGATATAAACAAGTTTCCGTCGAATCAAAGTGCTGGAAAAGCCAACTTTTATCTTGGAGTTCAATCAAACTAAAGTGTTCTGGGCCAATCGGGCAAGTCAGAGTGCCAGAACCATCAGTTAACCGGGCAAATTGAAGAGCACACTAAAGGAGGAATACAGCGTGTTACTGTTTGTTTAACTTGTCCAAAACACTTTGGTATGAACTACTCAAACGAAATGGATGAACCGCAACTTTCAGATTGTCTCCTAACGTGCAACATACGTACACTGTTCTTATAATTTAATTACGTAATAATTTAGAATTTTACTAATTCACAATTATATCATAAACTTGTGATCGACTGTGTTCACCTATTCTGACTAATAATGATTTAAGACATTGACATGCAAATCTTATTAATATACAGTTTAGATTATAAATTAACTAAATCAAACAAAAGTGACTGACAACTGACTGTTTTTGCAATTCTGTTTCAAATTCTACATGAAGTAACCGGAGTTTTGTCAACTGGTACCATCCACCCTGATTTTTAAAATATGACTAGAATGAAATGGAAAACCTACAAGCTTGTGAGTTTGTTTTCAATATTTTCCTGTGAACTCGAACTTTAAAAGAATATCATCCTTACGGAGTTTAATAGAAGTGGATGCAAATGGGTTGAGCACTTTCAAAAGGTCTCAAAGCAGAAGCTCCGGAATGACTTGCGAATTATGAAAGGCTTTAGGACCACTGAATTTTGAGTAATTTTGACGACATGATTAGTTATGAGAATCATCGGTCTTGTTGAGTAATAGAAGTTCATGCCAATCGTAAACCCTTTGTTAGCGTGCTCGACATGGGCTATGTACCATGTCTAGTTTTCAGTAGTCGCTGGGTGCCTCCGGGTTCATTTGTATCTACGTATAATGCGTTGATAAAATAAGACTCGTATTGACCCTGATTAGTCTAACAGTACACGCTGCATACAACTAAGATTTCCATATACATTATGAGCTTTCTAATCAAGACAGAGAACAATTTAATTTTTTGGAATATGCACAGGAAATTTAGCAGATCATCTAGTCGACTGTCTATTATAGCTAACAGTACACAATCACTAAAACATATTGAAATAACGAGAAGCCAGCTGTTCCAAAATATGAACAGCAATGAAGAACTGATGACAGTTGAAGTCACTACCTAATACTTGGCTGAGGAAGAAACGATAAGTTTTCGGTTTTCAGTTGTTTGAAAAAACGTAGGAAGTAGTTACACGAAAAACAAGACGACTGAACACAGGACAATTGGTAAGGGTTATCAAGTAACAGAATTGATCAAAACCTTCCGCAATAATTTTAATATGTGATAACCGCCTGGTTGACAGTACTATAGTAAGAACTATGAAAAAATTTTCAGTAGGTTAAAACTTGGTCAAAGTGTATTGAAGACTTTTCTAATCGATCGGGGGGAAATCCACAAGTGATCAGTATATCCTGATTGAAATATCCTGTGAAGAAACAGTTTCAAACTTAATATAAAATACAATTTGTATGACAAAAACATCAAAACGATGAGTGGTTCGTGATAAATCAGAGACAATAATTTCTTAATGTTTGTTAATCTTCACTTTCCTGAGCTGCTGAATGTCTTCCATAAGCAAACTATGGATTGGGTTGATTAATTTTTTCAGTAGACTTTGAAGAAATTTAGGTGAGAATGTGGGACTCAAATTATCCTGGAGAAAGTGTGTTGGATTTGTTGTTCACGTAGTGAACGTACGATTACATGGACTTCTTCCCCTAAGTTAGGTCAGCACCAGTGTGTATGACCACTTCATTATTATGGCTTTCTTACTAATTTCAGAAAGCTGTCATTTCAATTCCAGTGTCTCCAATAGTTATAAGTCTCACTGCGCTAAATCATTTGGTGGATTCCACCTGAGACAATGGGACAGGTGAGTGTTTGAACATTCACTCATTTGATTCGTGAATGTCTTTGTGTATCTAGTGCTCTCTCGTTGTTGTATAGGGTTTATTATCGAAAGATTGTGCACATTTTGATGGAGTGGTAAAATATCTATCATGGGATTACCCTGTAAATAGTTGGTTTGGTTTAGTATTCCTCAACCGTTTAAAATATCAAAAACTAGCAACAGAAATTCTACCTAGCAAATATTATTCCTACAGGAACTACTGCATTCTTATCTAGATTCATATACAAATAGTCCGATACACATATTCATTATTATTCTCCGTCATATTACGTTGGTTCTTAATCAGCATCACGCCTTCACAAATCCAGTCTTCTTGTTATCGAATTCATTGTGAAATGAGATCAACCCCTTAAACAGAAAAAAACAATGATATCGATCTTGGCTGCTCACATGTGTGTGTGTCAATAAGCATCTCGATAGCTAGGTCTGTTTAGCCGTGTACCGCGGTCACACTGGCTGACTGGAAGTCCAAATCATTCAGGTGACCAGGTCGCTTGTGCTCTCCCTCCATACATGCCTGGTAAATGAAATCGCTGGTCAGAAATGATAGTAAATCACGAAAAATGTTGACCAAACTATGCGGAACCATGGAAGTGGGCTGGTTGCTATATGACTCAGATTATGACAGGAACGTCTACAATCTGGCTGTGATCACTTACATCACTAACCACCACCACTAACAAACAGGTATTGCCACTCAAAATTGCTATGCTACTGGTTTCAAAAACACTGACCATTGAAGAAACGTAATTCTCCTCAAAGATCGAAGTGTAGACTAGGTACTAAAGGGTTCCGGAAATCAAAAGTGCACTTGGTGAGGTATGCACAGTAAACAGAGCCACAGATTGGTGAAAAAAACAATTCTGGTCATTAAATCCATACAGTAGAGTCAACCGACACACTGAAGCAAAAGAACAGCAATCTATTTGATGGGCTTTGGGGTGAAACAACATCCTATCGGAACCACATTTCCAGGGGAGATTTATTTGAAAATTGCTCAAGCAATTACCCAGACAACCTTCATCACACTACTGTTTGGTAACCCTGGTCTTTGTTTACGTAGTGGTACTGTTTGACTACCGACTATTATTTGATATTATCATGGTTACTATACCACCGAAATTGTTCCCTGGCCATGCCGGCAAACGCGACGTGTATCTAGACGGACATATGTCATTTAGCTGTGGACGCCTTAGCAACCGGACAGAATACATTGACAAAGCAGCCCACCAAGCCTTAAACTGCGAACGATTGACACGTGCCTTCCGACGTGGTTAGCAAGCCTATGCGTGAAATGTGTCAGTCACGCAAATAGTGTTCGGAACAAATGCCTGTCACTCCGTTCTGATTACCCTGTACGTATGCGTCCAGTGTCTATGTTGTCTGGCCTACTGGCCCCTTTGGACAGTCCGAGCAGTAGATCACGTGAACAGTCGCTTCTCTGAAGGTCGGATGTCGAAAGGTGGAAACGCGGGATTGTCCACTCGACTAACTTCTACTACTGAATAGATCGGTTTAATTATTTTACTATACAATCTGTCTAACAGAATCCGGGCACTCAGCGAGTGGGGTATATTGTTTTCCGTAATTAACTATTTGGGATTCATGTGTGAGATCTCTATGTTGCAGTGCTGTTCTTGATTGGATGGTTCGTCAACTTGAATGATGGGAGATAGGTGTGAATTTTGTTAATAATCATCGACTGATTATATTCATAAGATTACAGGGACCTGAATCCATTTATGACCGATTTATAACAAACCCGTTGTTGGGGTTAAAGCTATGTGGCCTACAAAACATTCAAGTGGTTTAGGTTTAGTATGAGGACGATATAATGAGGAATGAGTCGAATTAGGTCAGTGTTTTACCCATACGGTGTGCTATAATTCATTGTTAAAGGGTTTTTGCTTCGAAGTTGGATTCCATGTTTATCAAGGTTTTTGTTTCATGACGGTCATTTCTGCAAATTTCTTAAGTAGTTCTTCATTAGAAAATACTCACGAATAGGTTGTTGCAACCAGAACGCATGACAATTATAGCTAGTTCAAAACAAAAACTGAGCATTTTGTGATATGCAGTAAAACCTCAGTTTTATAAGATACTCCATAGAGTTGTCATGGGATGTGTAGTGGATCTAAACACTAAACAGAATGCAGGTATGAACACGAGATCAAAAAGGTGATAAAAATGGAAACGATCGACTCAAAATAGTTCGTTAAAGTGCTTTGATTTAGAATTCCACTACACCAAATGCAGTATCCAATAGATACAATCCGTCGTGTCGTTCCTAATTAATCTTGCAGATCAACAACTGAGGTAATTCCAGTGAAAGATAAATCAGGAACTTTGCCGCAATAGTCACTTGATTCCGTTAGCTTCTAACTCTCCAAAATTCCGTGCACCAGCGACACCGAACGCAGACAGAACGCAAGGCTCGCGAACCGAAAAGTGAGTGAGCTGTATTTACTGATTATTGATTAATTCAATTAAGTTGGGTCAAACGTTCGCTGTATATGTGAAGTTGGGGAACGTGAAAAGTGTGAATAACAATCAGAATTATGAAATGGAACTTAGTGTACAAAACGTTACAGATGCACTTTGTTGGGGAACCTTTAGAAGCACAAACGCAGCGCGTAGTTGTGTGAGAAAGTTATCTTGTAAATGTTTCACGTTAACATGGCTAAACACGACTGCCATCTCAAGTGAACAAGACGCAGCATATTTCGCACTGATGATATAGGGGAGAACCTTGGAACTGATGCAATTTCCATTTTCAACAATACCTCCATACAGGTACATCGAATCAAAATGTTACTCTTGAGCTGTATCCAAAATATACGTTGTTCATTCACGTTAGCAGTGTTTCAGTTATCGATCGGAAATCCGTTGCAAATTAGTAGATGGAATTGTGGAAAATTTGATGATAGACCACTAGACACATACTGTTTAGACTGGTATGTAAACCCATTGAAAAATGTTGCTTTTTTTTCATTAAAAGGATAAAGTGGATTGCCTTCGGTTTAGTCAACAATATCTTATGATGTGGGTCTATTTGTGTACTTGTCAATTAAGAAGCGTAATGTTACTTTTCTCAGTAGTAACACCTGTCTGTAATCGAAGTGAGTTGAGGAGAAGGATGAACAAAACAACTTAGCTCATCTGATTGCTTTTATCAGCTAGCTAATGCAGCCTAGAGTCTAAATATATTTTTGGCAAACGGGAGTATATGACTGATAATGACACCTGTGAAATGGTACATTATCGATTAGTTCATATACTGGTCCTGGTCAACACTTTCCCAACTGGTTGACTAAGTCAGTGACGCGAACGAACGAAAATGCCGATAGCCAGATGAAGATCGAAGTCATTCTGGCAACTCCTCACAACATCGACTGGGTCAACTTTTTCACTTTGTTGTTAAGTCACATCTAGTCGAAACGTTTGACGATCAGTCGTATGTCCACAGTGGGGAATATGTTACACTACCAACTTTGTTCATGAGCTTTTAGTTATAGCCCCTCATTCTTCTGCTTGGTAGTTGTTGTCACATTTGTTGTCGTCTGCTTGGTTCGCTGATAAGCAAGTGGACGCGTTAGTATTGTGTTGTCAAAATGTATGTGATTAAACCGAACTCAGAACCTAAAGATTATGAGGAAGCAGAAAGAACAACCTGAGTGTTGCTCATAGGCGATTGTGGTTAAGCTTTCATCTACGGCAATGTAGTCATACTCAATGTAATGTCAGTAGCACATGGGGATGTTTGAGGTGACTTCAGGTATTTAATGTGTCTGTCCAGTCGGAACCATACTCCAGGACCATTATTATCAAGTTATAAAGTACTTTTCTGAACACACTTTTGAATATGTACCTTCGAGTCAATGAATCGTTATCGAATAGAATACTAATTTGTTTTTGTCAAAGCTAGATAATAGTCTGGCAATCCAGAGAGAATATCAATCAATTTATGCCGATTAGAAAGTTCACGTAGATCTCAAAAACCTATCAGAAACTCTCGACTTTTCGTGCCCTAATTTTGATGAATCGCATCGGTGGTCTGACAAACCACAAACTGTCAATGGTCATTTGTACAAAAATGGTTAAATGACCGTAAGTTTGTAACCTAATCCACTCCAATCCAGTAGATTATAACAAGGCATGCAACTTAATCAGGAATGACAGTCTACCCAAACTACTGCCAGTCCTCGTTTATATTGCAACAATTACTCTCAAGCATTTCTTCATAGCCGTGATTGCTGAACCTAAACATTACATCAAACAAATGTTTCTTGACCGTAAATGAATGAAAACAACTCAAAATGCTTTCATGGTTCGGTGGGTGAATAAATTGTACTCTTTATTGGTGCCTGTGAAGTTACGATCATCATACATGGTTGTAATTGAATACCTGACTCATATCGTATACACCTCATTGCTGACTGATTTCTTCAAGAAGTAGTGGATCGAGTTTGACTTCGAACACATCTCATCAGTAGCGCTTATTCTCTTCCAGATTGCCAGTTGTAATTCCCTCACAGCGGGCATGCTAACCACACCTATCAGCCTATGCACTAAGCGAATTATCATAAACTAGCTTAAACTTAACAATGTGCTAATCGCACTAAGTATTTTAAAAAAAATCAAAACCACTTGTGTTAACTACATAAGTCATTACTCCATAGTTAGGTGGGTGTTATGAACCTGGTGAATTCGTTAACTTGCAAGATTGGTATGAGGATTTTTTCACCTGATCGTTCAGTCGTTCTCCTTAGACACGTAAACAGTCTATAATCAGCAAAACTGTTTTCTATTGATTAATGTTAGGGCGGAACAAAGTTTTTCAAATCGGTTATACAGATCAGAACAATGGTGACTAAAACTACTATCGTTGTTAAAGAGGCTCAAAAACGGTGTGGGCTTTTAGGGAATTGTAGAATGTGATAATCTCAAGTTGAACATCACCCACAATTGATCGCAGCTGTCGCATCCCCATAGACTTTCCAGTCGACCCCTTTTGACTGGAAAGTCTATGGGGATGCGACAGCTGCGATCAATTGTGGGTGATGTTCAACTTGAAAATTAACCAAATCCCCGACTACTCATCAGTAATGTGATATTCCTTGCTGAGGCCAATTTTTTCTAGGGGGGGTTGCATGTCAACAGAGTATATCCTAAACACGTCGAGTGTACACTTCATGGGGTTGATAGTCACACTGCACCGTGTAAGGCGTTAAAAATCATCCATGGATTTAGGATGTGTTGTTACATTTTCCCCTTACCTGCTAGACTAGCGAGGATGTAGACAGGTAAACTGCTGAGTCCCAAAAGTCATCCTGCCTAAAATCAACCGTAGATATCCAACCCGCCTATCTTAAGCCGAATGGCACGTGAACGAACACACATACACAGTCCAACCAGGGTAATGGTCAAAGCCTTTTTAGAGGCTATCTTCCGGGGTCACGGGAATACGATGGTAGAATCGAACTAAGTATACTTATAGAAGACAGTATGCCAGTTCAATCCGAGTCGCAGCTACCAGAACTTTCTTTTGGTTACATTCATCACTTCCAATGGTAATCGTCGACGGCATGCGACTATAATCAAATCTTTAGTGATGATGTGCGTGAAAACGTCCTGCGCGATCTGCTGTGATATGGTTGAATGCAAACTAGTCATAGAATTTGTCTGACCATCAAGATCAGACTCGGTCTACTCAAACTGATTGATATTATTTTCCACTTATACATAGCGTGGTCATACTATCAAACAAGATCCGTGTTGGTTGAGGTCTTATGGCCGAAGGGGGATAGAAAATAATCACCGATGTTTGAGTACCATTCACATGCGACAGTGAACGCCTAGAGAAACTGCTCCCTAGGAATATAGTAAAATGTGAGTGGCTTTTTTTAGGTAGGTCAGTATAGTAGGTTCGTTTGTTACCGGAGTGATATACCACACTGATTTGAATTAACGGTTTTCTTTTTTTTGGTATAATAACGGTGTTAGCTCCCATCTCCTGAGCAAGTAAAAGACCGAAAGACGTTTAACAACCATTAACGACTATTGTCATCACCGTTTTTCTTGTGCATTTTTCCCTTTCTGTTTGTAATTAGTTAGTAGTCACGGTTTGGCATGATGAATTATTTGATCTCCCTAACCGTGTGCGGTAGTGGTAAGTATTCTGACAATCTCCTAATATATGTCACTGACTTCTTGAACGAGGACCATAGAACGGTCTTGCTCACCTTGGCGCTTTTAATGTTAATGCGTTGCGGGACTCAACAGAAAGTCGGAAACATTGCTAGTGGAAGATTCAGTCTAATTGTAAGTTTCAATCTGAACATCAGTCACATTTAATCACAGCATTCTCAGTCAGATAGACTTTCTAGGCAGCCCGTTTCGGAAAGAATCAATACACTTGAGTTTTGCTCTCATTAGAGCTCATCACTAGTGCATATCTTTGCTACGACCGGGATTAAAACTCCGGCCACGTTTTTCATGGACTTTACTGTGTCGCAAAAACTAACACTGAATCTTTTAAGATTAAGGTTGGCAGGTTAGGTCAAAAGTTACTCCTAGAATTTGATAATTATGAAATTTTACGTCGAATTCTAAGGGCTTATAGGCTTAAGTTTGAGACAACCGAAGGCTGAAGTCGTGACTACAGAAATAAGGAGGTTTTACAAAAATGTCCCTCATTATGCCAGTAGGGTGCTGCTCATTACCACATATAGTGCTTACAGAGTACAAAAGTATACTTGTGAACTGACTAAAAGCGCGACTGGATGCTAAACTAACAAGACAATTGGGCTCCACAGTGATGCAGTTAGTCAGTTTGTGGTAAACTTAATTTAAGATTGAAATATGGTGCCTGCTGGAGTTTGTTCGAATAAAAGTCTTCCACATTATTTGGTAGATAGAAAATGAAAGCAAATTCTGTAAGATCAGCTTAATTACTCTGGCAACTGTAGCCGTTCTGGCGCACTGAATTTGATGTTCTGTTGAGGCCAGAACTAGGAATTGTATGAGCATGAACTGTACTAACTTATTTTAAACTACAAATTGTACAGTACTATACATACATTGATAGATATCCGATAGACTACAGTAATGTACAATAATAAATAACAAGAAGTTTGCTACCTGAAATTTTGCATCAGAATTGTTTGTCAATTCAACCTGAAATTATCGAGGGCCGGATTCTCACAACCAAACTCTTTATAGCCGAATCAGATGTCATACTGTCATACCGTAAGCCATACAGAACAGTGTGGTATAATATTGCACTCTGGGGTTTCATTTGGATGCCAGAATGAGTGACACCCAAGCTTTCGAATGCACACTGCTGTGGTTATTAATGCCTGCTGTCACAGGAGACAACAGTTTAGCTGTGTTCAGACAGAAGTTCGATGAATTTACGTTGTTGAGCAATGTGTGTATGTGTGTGTGTGTGTTTGGGAGAGTAAATAAGCATCGTCTGGTGAGGTTTTAGGATCACACTGGTGAAGGAAGAAGAACTTGACTCATCCTGACAACGAAGAGACGAATGATTTGAGTACGGGACCAAACAAGTTTGAAGAATATTACCTAGACCAAGTAAATGAAGCTTTCGAGTGCTTCACAGCCTTCTGAAAGAGAGTCTGTCGACCATTATACGCTACCAGTGAAGAAGCTGTCGGTAACCCGCAACCCTTGTACGGTATGAAAGACACCTTCATCAGTGACTGAGTTGGTCCCGGTGTTCCGGACACAGCAGTGACTAAGGCACTGGTGTACGTGAGATATCTAACGATGACCCGGGGCACAAATCCTCGTGCCTGCAATGCAGCCACAAAACAGAGTAAACACATTCTTATCAATGCCAACTGAACGAAACTCAAGGCGTTTGATCAAGCGTTTGCGAGGTACGAATTACCTGTCAATCAGTTTTTTGATGGGAAGCATAATCAATGTAAAACGCGGTGTCCGGCATTTGGAAAAGCTTGTCCGGAGAAATAAGAAAGGAATTTTATTAAAGCAGTGCAGATTGCCCCCTAGCAATGTGATAACTGAGAAGTCTGGTTCCTACCAAATATTGAATTGTATTCGGACTCCTCCCGGGTTAACACAGAGTTGCAACGAACCACTTGGACGCCGAAACATGTCATTGTTAAACTGACGAGTTTTCTCCAACAATCAATCTCAGAGCCATCCAGTGTTCTTTCACAAGTGTGGGAAGGACCAAATTCGCTAGCGTTGGAGTGGAAGGAGAGTCTGTTAACCAGCAATTTGAATAACGACTTTTGATGGCGGACGTAGAATCAACATCCCTATCCGTAGCGTGAGTGTTATTCAGACCATGGAGTGTGTAACTTTTAATTACACCAGCTTTCTTTGTGTTACATAATTTGAAAGTTTTTAACCAGTACCTTTTGTCTAATCCCTTTTTTGGCAGTATGTCTAGTAACCAAGGTAGTCTCAATAGTTATATCATCAGCTAGATAAGAGTTTCTAGTCACTTGAGAAAACTTAATGACTGATGAGTAGTAGACTGAACACCACCTACAATTGATCGCAGCTTTCACATTCCCATAAACATTCCAGTTGGCCCCTTTCGAACGGCAGAAGCACTAGACTCGAGTTTCGCCCTCACTATTTCTAGTCCCGGTAGTGGCAAGGATATGCACTACTGTTCTAATGAGAGCGAAACTCGAGTCTAGTGCTTCTGCTGTTCGAAAGGGGCCGACTGGAATGTTTATGGGAATGTGAAAGCTGCGATCAATTGTGGATGATGTTCAACTTGAAATTAATCAAATCCCCGACTACTCATTAGTAATCTAAAATATCGCCTCGCAGGTTTAATGAAATCGGAGATCTCGACCTGTTTAGGAAGTCCTAATCACGGGGTTATCGATTGGAGTTAACAGACAGTAACTGTCTTCTCTCGAGACGATCGGGCAACCTGATCATTACTCACAAGCGGAGGTGATTGAGCGTTCATATATGATAATTCGGTCGTGCCTAACGTGAGGTCAATGGCGTAGTGGTAAACACGGTTGCCTCATGAAAGCGTGGTTGGAGTTCTATTCCCGGCAGTGGCGAGGATATGCACTATTGACAAGCTCTAATGAGAGCAAAACTCGAGTCCAGTGCTTTGTCTGTTCGAAAGGGGCCGACTAAAATTTAATTAATCGGGCGGAATGTGATAGCGTCAGTGAGTGGTTCTATTAATTCGGTTAGCCAAGTAACAGTAAAGTTGAGCAACTTTCGTTACGTTCAAATGTGCAGTAGCAATAGATCACTGAACGAGGTGCATTGTAAAGAGCCACACAAGTTGTCGACTTTCCATACTAACATGCCCGAATTACATTAGTTTCGAATCGTTACGAAAGTAAACTGGCATACGGATTGTTAGTTTTAGACGAAGAATCTAGGTAGTTTACCTCGCTTAGTACTTCTCTGGGTAGTTCCCGGTGAATACACTTATCTGTTGGGTTGAAAATGTTAAGTGGACTCTTTCAGAAGTGTTTAATACACTCGTTCGACAAACTCGATTGGTCGACTTATGTCACAGATGTTACACTACCGTACAAAAGAACGATGGCTGGGTATGAAAATGAGTTTGGTGCGTTTCTACAGTCGTGCTTGTTACAGGAAGTGGAAATATCCAAAAGATAAAGCGACCTGTCGCACAATCAAAATGATTTTACTCACATCAGATGTACTCAAAGGAAAGGCTGACAAATGAATGCAATTCAGTTTACATAAATGGTACAATCAGTTACCTGAAGCGAGTCCTCTCAGAGCTTGCGGATATCACGCGTCCAATTCGACAACACAAACAAGGATGTCTTACAAATGTAGGATACAGTTGGGCACACAGTATTTGATGAGTTCAAGGAATTTATTGTTGTGACTCCAATACAAGCATATTACAACCGTCAGCTCTGTGTGATGATTCAATGGGTTGGCAGTCACTCCGCGCTTGAATAAAGAATGGTTGACTGCACAATAAGCCCGGTCTGCCTAGTGAATTCGTGTTACTTTTCAGGGACCGTGAACAGTTTATTCAAGAGGATGAATCAATTTTCACAGGAGAACAAATAGCCTGATTGCGGATGACTACTTTTGTTGTATAACATGCATCTTCGTTTGTGAGTAGTATAACACGACTGGTACGCTCGGGACCTGAAGAAATGTCTACTAGAAAGGTGTATGTACACTATGTGAGACAAGTCACCAAGGCGAATGGTGATGCATTGTTGACCAACAGGTACGAATATAAATTAGCCATGTATGTGTTCACTTTCGTTGTTCTGTTTTCCCATACAATGTAATGGACTTCGAACAACAAACAACTTCCCAGACCAAGCGTTTTTGGCGGTCACAACACTTCTAAATTTTGTTTGAAACAGATTGACTAAACACTATCACTATGATCTAGCTGCTATTGTTATTGCTTATGTACACAGAATTCCAGATGTTCGTAGAAGTTTGAACAGAAAGGTCAAGTATACAACGTATAGCTCGTCAAACAACAACCAGTAAGATGGGAAAGCCTGGAAATGACTGTTAAAGTTTAGGTAAGAGTAGGGAACAAATACATACCCAACGTGCTTGACGCGGTTCTCTTTTCCAAACGGGACATCTGGCTATGGTGCGACACAGTGTTTATTTGAAAAAAACGGTATGCATACAACTATCAAGTAACACACGAAATGTTACACTGAAGCGCATTATCCGAATATGATCTTTAGCCGACTCCAAAACAAGATAGTTTTCAACAAAAAGATACTATGACCATGCAGTTCGAAACAGAGTGTCAACCTAATGTACCCCCAAAGAACCTGAAATAGCGGATGCATGGAATGGTGATCAAAAATGGATGGCATTGATCCCATCATGCTGATATAGACGGAGGTCGTGCAATGAATTAATCATGCGTATTTGTGAGGGCTGTTTCGTCTATGAAAGAAAGAATGCACCACAAGATGTAAGGTATTATTAGGAAGGAACAGCGGACCACCGTATATAAAAAATATGTCGTATGCTTGGTTTGTGATACGACCACAATTGGAGAACGTGCAGTCAATCCATGCTCACACTTAGGCCGTTACAAGAAGAAAAACGGTCAATCAGCGTCCACCAACCAGAAGAACTATGAACTGCTGTATCCAGTTTGTATATTGGAGATTGGCTACTGATCAGCTTGTTCGAACTGCCGTCAATTTTATTCAACCAAATCGGTTGAACTAGGGTCGTGGAACCCCATAACTAACCGACTGACCAGGACAAAGTCGGTTCCTCGTCAAACACATTTTACCAACCGGCCGCCTAGTTGGCAGGGTCAAATCATTCCGCATATTGTTGTCACCTCAACCCGAAACTGCCAGCGATCGATACTAATCAGAAAATACCGACCAGCTTTGTGTGCACAAAGGGTTCTGACGCGATTTTGAAGAGACGAACTACAGTAAGTCATGATATAAAATAAAGAGCGAAGCTAAGGTTTGAACTTGATCAGAATAAACAGTATTCATGAATCGTTCAATGTTATTGGGAAATAATCGAGGTGTTGCGAAACACGGGAGCTGAAACAAAATTCAACAATGGAATGTTTTGGCAGACTACTAACCACCGGCGTTGTAGGAAGAACCAACACCTGTGCATAATAGAATTTATTCATATATATGTTGCATCCGTTTTTTTACTGTCAAACAAATTTGTTTAGTGTGGCCTAATGCAGTAATTATGCATGATTAGAAAAATGCGGTACAAGACAATGGTAACGCCTCAATGTTCCCTACCCAGACTAGTTGAAGCAAGCGTCGTTGATGTTCAAATAAGAGCAAATTAATTGACACAGAAGCAATTTTGCGAAAATGAGCAGGCAAATTAATGTGTCCACCTGTGTCAGTGGTTGAATGACACGGAAAAATTGGTATATTCGAGTGATAGTGGTATTTTGAGCGACTACATAAGATTCCACTATCTTGGCTGATACCTGGTTAGCAGTATTACAAACTGTCGATGTAGTGCCACCAACTTAGTCCAAAGGGCACACAATCTTAAGCGATCCTCCAGGAGTAAAGAAGATGATGGTGAAAACGTCTCGATTTTGGTGTGCTACTGTAAACCTTGAGAGTGCAAACCACGTCCTAGTCAGTTGCTTCACGCCATTCATCACGATCTACATGCCTTCGGATAAAAGCTCGGTAGATAAGTGTCACTCATATATTACGTCTGTCAAATTAATGTCAGAACGTAACTTCACATCGAGGTCATTAGGATTACTAAGCACATTACAGTGTTCGTCAAAGAATGAAACACAGAGTAGTCCCGGTGAATACCGCTCAGAACGATGGGACTCGAGGTAGGTGCCCTGGACTTTCACTCCGTTCTTATAAGGAGCACATAGAGAACCCAGAATATTCACGTGTTTATTCTGAACTATTGAGTCTGCACGGCCTTAGAATCAGTCGGCGACGCGTAGTCGATAGGGCCATATCTCGCTGCCAAACGTGAGCGTCGGATAGATGCCAGCAGGACGGATAATTAGTGTTTAATAACATAAAAAACAGAAGTAAACTGACCCGTCCATTGAACGAAAACTGAAGGCAACCATGAAGAGAATGATTTAACACGGTACTAACTGATAAATAAGTCAATAAACGAGTCAAACATAACAAACCTCAACTGTGGTCCCTCTCGGAAACCTCAGCTGTACAGAACCGGCAGGATAAATAGTTCAAGATGTCAAACGAACAGTATACATTGTTACCAATGCAGCCCAAGACAGTAGTACGAGGGTGGTACGGGAAACTATTTAAGATGAACGGCTTACTAAAGACAATTAAGCGGTTGTACCAGTAAAAATGAAATCGAGGCGAGTACCACAAACAGCAAGCTGTTCAGTGGATGTGATGGGTTGACAGGAAACATGGGATTCCCCTAAATGCTAGAAATGCTTACTGTATTGACCGAAAGTAAACTCCTGTTGTAGTCAGTAGGAAAACTACACTGATATGACAAAACGAACTAATGAATAGAAAGTTGTAATATGTGACAAAACCAATGATGATGTTGAATACAAATAATAAGCGGATGTATTAATACCAATTGTACAACACAAAGAAGTGTTCGCGTATCGCACCTGATCAACAGGATCTCCTCGGAGAAGGAGACAGTTTCGGAAATCGTTATGGGCGACCTCATGGAAGGCAGCTTGTTGATGAAAATAACCACGACCGTTGATCACCTATGTTAGTCCCTGCATTTCAAAATCTGTACTAATACGTAACTATAATCAGTGCATCGGTGACGGGATCAGAATCCTGCTTTACATTCACATATCTGGTTTTTCGGGTATTGGCTAGTTCGACAACGTATGGATGGTAAGTGACGTCAAGGTAATGAGAACATAACCCATGTCTCTGTTATCGTCACGTAGACTTCAGGTTCCTTTTTAACTGCGGGAATTGTAATAGCATGCAGTGTGTCACCACTGTGTTTCACGACACAGTCTCTTCAGCTTCCTTTCAGGTCTTGAAACACGCAAGCTTACCACATACGTGCAGTTAGCTGGGGGGGATGACTAACCAGAGCCCAAATTCAACGCTTAATGAACGTGAGACCACTTCTGAGTGATGGTTTATTTCCGTACCGTGAGACCTCTTATGTATATGGACCAGAACACAATGCGGATTAAATCTCTCTAGCTATCTGTGTTGAACTGTGGACTTCTCCCTCTTATGAGACAGACCTCATTGTGGTTCGATTGCGAACGTTTAACATTGTGTGTCAAGTTACCTGTGATTGACCCTCTGGAATATTACAGAATAACCGTCAATAAGCACCCATCACAAGTTAACATTTCAGGCTTCCGACCGTTCAAGAGAGGGTCGGTAGTTTTTTATTATCCATCTGTAACATTTTTTACGGAAAATTTAAGAAGAGGTGTGAACACGTCTTCGTGATACACTAAACAATTTGTAAATCAGTTTCAGTTCTGCTTTCGACGGTTGGATGTCTGGGACGCCATTATCAACCGTTCATTTTCCGTTGTCCATGTGATTCGATTCAGGTCAGTCGTACTGGGCACAAAAATGTTCAGCCCACCTGGCTAACTGGCGGGGTTGGTTGTTGATAGGTAAGCGATCTTTCCAGTTCAGGTTTCCTTACGTCCCAGTCAGCGGCGAACGAATCCACGAATTAGAGAGAATATTTTTTATTGTCTCCAGGTTTAAAATCTCGTTTTCTCCCTTTTTACCGTTGGATCAAGTGTTGCCCATAGTCTTTACATAAACTTTTATTCATCCTGTCTTTGCGTTCTTGAAGATTAGTGCCGGATTCAAAGCCGGGAAGACTGAGACCTGGTTGGAATATCCTACGAAAAGACAGAAATCCGGTTACATCGCAAATGCGCGAATTCTTTAGAAAATGAATGCTGAATAGACTATTTTCGTTTCATCAGAAGATGCACCCTCCTTCTACTAGACCTTCAAAACAGAAACGGGTACGTCTTGTAAACTGACACCACGATACTTGGTTTTACACTCAGACAAGGGTATCACAACTGCATTGTTCACACGAACCCTGTGCTTGGATGTGTCCACTTCATTCCGACTCCTTCGCTGTGTTTAGGATGACTCAGGGTTCACACGCGTTGGTTGGCGGCCATTTGGCAGCAGTTGTTGACAGGTGAACATCGTCGACATGTAAAACAGAGAAACACAGACAATATGTAGAACAGTCCAGCATTCCAGAATGACATTTAGATGACGACTTGATTAGGCGAACAGTGTACGTCCTTCCTGGTATTAAATGTTCAGTGACCATTGTAGCATCCTTTCTACCATAAGTTTCTCTGTTCTACAATGTATGTGAGCCTGGTTCTGTGAAAGCTGAAGTGCGAATGCGGGAATCTTGTAATTGTATGCTTCAGATATGTCAGAAGTGCAATCTTTGGTTGGTTGTGGCAATGTTTTTAGAGGCAGAAAGTGTTCTAAATTGTTTACTTTCACTTATTGTTTACTTCTGACATTTTATCTTGTTTTCTTCTAGTTTCAGTCGCCTTTGATTGAAAGGATTTCACTCATTACTAAACTAGAGAAGGTAATAGTTTAGTTTCTCCGCCATTGCAATTTGAACCGGAGGATTAATAACTAATGAACTCCAATGTGAACACAAAGTGGACTTCATTGCAAAAGTTTGGGCTTCGGTTGGGTTCGAGTCAGCGACAGAAGGAGCACTCTCAAATGCAGCGAACCAACTGAGGTACGAATCCTAATAAGAACTGTAATTAAGGTTAGTGTCTCCTGTTGAAGCGATCTAACTGACAGACTCACGTTCAGCCGTCGATGATCTTCAATTTCTAATAGTACTGACTGTTTGTATTGGAACAAAAGTTAGGAGTCGGCCAGTTAATTGTTCATTTGCTGGTTGGTACTGGAATCGGTCACCAGCTATTCGACTGGTTTAAGAGGTTGGTTATTGAAACATTCAAATTTTTTCGACCATGATGTTTAAAAGTTACTTGTGAGATACTAAATGATAAGTCGTTTCATATTCATAATTAAGCAAAACCGGATCGGCGGGATTACCTGATCTTATCACAGCCTCAAATATAACGATTTCCAATACATATGACTTGATGCAGCAATATTGCAATCCGCATGAAGTGAGTCAATGTCTGACTTCACTAAGCACCGCGAACTGTCAAATGAAGGCGAGTGGACAGTGTTCAAGAAACTCCATGGGAGTACAAACACCAACCTTTACATCTAAGGAGAATATACCGGATTATACTATACGGCAGTCCGTCAGCGAACTACGTAATGAAGCCTGTTGATATAGTAGACTGACGACACCAGCTATTGCTGAACACCAATTTACGGTTCATGGGTTTGTTTTTTTGTTCTTGGCAGTATTCTTCTGGCCAACGGGAAACTAGAATGGGTTTGTGAAAGAAGTCTGACTCGACCTTGCGATGGATCGCATTATCTAGCCGAGACTGAACATTGATTAGTTCAGTCCGATCTGCTATAGTTTCTGAGTGCTGAGTTGGTTGATTTAACTAGTGCGTCATTATGATCAGACTACAAGTGTCATTAAATTGGACAATCTCAATTTGTCATAGATGCTCAGGACCAAAAATCCTGTTGGTTCATAGGTCACGCACCAAACAGATAACGAATGTAGATGTTCATTCAACGAGACTGCCCTTTGTGTGCAGTCAGACTGGCATGATCGTCCCATCATGTTCTTAGTGACTGGCTCATTCACGATATGGGAACACCCTGGGATGTCCATACCAATTGCGTTCATGAAGGTCAGTACATGTCTGCGGTCCGGTAAACCTTTAATGTTGCACAGTGGGGACGGTGGCCAAACTGAATCAAATTTAACATGCCTTTGCACGCTACTTGAACGGACAAGTCAGGGTTGCTTAAAAATCAGTAGCAGTGAATGCCCTTTAAATAACATCCTTCGGGAGGTTTGACCTGTTTAAACGTCCTCTTGAAAGCTGACCAACAGTAGAACAGGTATGTGTTTTCAAAGATCAACGAGCCAGAATCCTCTTAATTACGCACCAAGCCTATTGACAGTTCGATACTTTCACGTACACTGCGACAGAACCCAAACGGAAACGGGAATTTGTCCAGGCGTCTTGTGTATGGCCTCTTCGACGGAGGGGCGCAAAAAAGTGCGACTGCAGTGAGCAACGCGACCATATATATGGTGTTGTGTTAGATGATTCGAACCATCTGGACAAAAATATTGAAGTACAGCAAGTTTGAACTTGAGGAAAGACTTGTGTGAAACAGATAAGCGGTCGGCTTTCTCCAAAGTGGCTCATGCGCGCACAGATCGCAGAGTGCAGATGCCACCAGTGGACTGGTTTGCGTGAATTGCGTCACTTCTCCAGTGCCCGACTGGTTGACCATGTCAGTGTACTGAGGGCGTTGTTGGATGTCTGCCAATTACATCCTTTATCCGTGTCTCCCTTTTGGCCTGTGAACTATTCTGACCCCATGTGTACGCGCAAATAATAATTCCACCCTGATTGCTGTAATGGCTATGAGGTATACATGTGCCTCCTCACGAGGTCTGACTACTGTAAATGCCTGTTTGAAGGTGTGTTCCCATTACTACGTTACAATTCTCAGTGCTCTTCCATACGACTATGGTGGAGGCATTTTTAGTTATCAAATCAGAACTGGACTATAAACTCAAGGGATCTTGATGGTTTGTTTAACCCGGCCATCTGCAAAAGACTTCACCATACTTCAACTCCCAACTCTGTATTCCTGCGAAAACTCTCCAAAAAAATCAGACAAATTCACCCAGTAAAACTTCATACTCTACCGAAACGTGTGCTATTCTGGGTAGTAACCGGCAGTGTATTTGAGGACAGTTTTATCTCAGTCGTACAAACAATTGTCCTGTGTTAAAATTGTAGCTAGTAGTGGATGGATAATGACGACATCGAGTCCAAATCATACGGCTACTAGTTTGGTTCCGGTTACCACGACTGTTCCTCCTTGCGTTTCGGCGGTCTAGCTATATTGAGTTCACAAGTGATCTAGAGTGTTCTATGGAAGCAAGCGTATTGTGATATCCAAGATAAAAAACCAATTTCGTACTTTTCATCTATATAATGTAACAGTCACAATCAGTTCATTTATTCAAGGTTTCCTAGTTTTGTCCATTCAACTGAATGGTAGTGCGAATGACTGGTTGGTTTTAAATTACTCCACATTCATAGAGTGATATTTATGCAATCCAAAAAAATGCTTGTACACATGCGCGATTTCTTCACGGTCTAGTAAATGCAACAACAAACTCAATCGTTTCGCATGAATGGATTCATGTGAAAATTTATTTTTTCTAGGCATCGGTTTGATGAGTTTCTGCATGGACACTTCCAATTAGTTTCAACTCTACTATGCAGTTAGTTTTCATACATGTGAACACTATTATGAAATTACCAAAGCTTGTGTTGAAAAGTAGCTCGAGAGATGTACGGTTGCACAAGTTGCTTACGATGAGCAGTCTGTGATTGCTATTCGTATGGTATATTAATGTCTGGCTACACACAGCGTGCCACTCATCTGATGACCAACACTAATTGATTACTGTCTATCAAAAAGCATTGACACCTACGACAAACAACCAGTTAGGTTTTATTGTCTCGTGTTATAGGTATTCATTTGTGATTTCCTCTGCTGTTCATTTGTCTTGTCAATGTCTACGTGAATGTGATAACAGCTTCCATGCTTCAATTTAATCTATCCAGGAAGTACTGGAAGCCTCAACGAATTCGCCTATCAGCTTGGATAGACCACTAGGATTCAAGTGTTGATTGACCTTAGTCCTAACGATTGTCACATACATTTTGTGACAAAGTTGTATGGTCGTCTAAGAGTGTAGTCGGGTTCGTCCAACTAGCACGGTTGGATGAATTGTATACAAAACCCAAGCCGTACTGTTCAGTTAGGCAAATGCTAAAGATGCGCAATAGAAGATAAACTGTCAAATAAGGTATACCGTGTTGGCCAACTGTAAACAATTTAGGTTATTTTGTGCAGAGAAAATTCAGAAAATGAGCCGAATGTCTGTTATTTTCTCTTATTCCGGCGGTGCATTTTTCCCTTCCATCTGTATAGTTTGTGCCATCTGAAAAACATGTTCTACCATGCTTTATGGGGGACTGCGGTTAGGAAAATGCTTTCGAAAGGTCTTATCTGCAGAAGTTCGAGTGTTCAGTGAGAAAGTGTCCTCGTCTTTATTCCCTTCCAATTCGTTTGTATCAACGGTTGTAGTAAGCTCGTGAAGGACAGCAGACTTTCAGTAATTTGGCGGCTTCCAATTAGCGGCTGAATTTTCATTGATTATCAAGAACTATCTGTTTGTCACAACCTAGTCCGATTCGAGGCATAAATCTGTATTGCAATATCCTAGTAACCTTCATAAATGACATGCATGCAGACGGAAGCTATACAGCTTACACAGCAACGTATAATTGTAGCAGCGTCAAAACATAGCTGGTAGCTGAAACGCTTACGATACCACTAAGGAGTCTGGTTGTTTTTGCGATTAAGTTACTTCAAGAATACGTCTCGCCTGATGACTTCACTATATCCTTTTGAAATCATTAAATATTTCATTGTCTAATTTATGAATTCTGATTTTCGTTACCGAACAGCTAAACGATGTTTCTATGAAAACCAAAAGTTCTGTCATTGAATCCATCCGGCCATTCTCTGAACACCATAGAAACCATCCAATAATTTTGTTCGGACGCCAAGTGGTCGAAGAGTTGATAGGACCTTCATGACAACTAAACTAATGTGGCTTGACAGAGGTTACACGATAAACTTTCAAAATTGCTATCCTTGGTAGTTATTCATTGAATTTACCACTAGTACCATCTACCCACAAATTCTTTCAGTTACATCAGAAAGCGCGTACTACATGAAACCAGGTTCATCTATGCTTCAAAGTGTCATCCACATGATCGATGATAAACACGATCGATAACGAACGCCCACTTAGTCAGTCACGGTGTATTGCTGTAACATGGGCGGTTAGCTAGCCGACTCAGCCAGGATGAACGGTAGTGGGATAAGGTCGTTGAAAGATCATCTAACCTGTGGTTCGGAATGATGAGGTTTTGGTAAGACACTGCAGGTACACCATTTCTGTTGGATACGTTTCTGTCTTACATAAAGTTTCTACTTGGCTGCTTTACTAACAAGGTAAGTTCGTGTGTGTTATACTGGGTTATATGCTGTTTGAATGGCGCTTGTGGCAGAATGGTACCAATGAAGAGCACCGCTTTTAACGACGTTCAACGATGTCATCAAGATGGCCCAAAACTGGCTCGCCATTAACCATTTATTTAAACGATAAGTTCTTTGAAACTTGGATAGACATTTGCACAGTCGGTATCGCAGTTGCTGAGCAGCCTTGCCACTAATCTGAGAATGAATTCATTATTATTTTAACAAACTCTGTTAGCAAATTTGAACAAGGAGATGAATTGTATGATTTGGAATAGAGGAGACCTAATGTTACGAAAGATACACTTGAACACAAAAGAAATTTCTGGAAACCTCTCGATTTCTGATGACATTGTCAGGCGTATTCCAATGAATCAATATATATTGTGTAGAAAAGAATGATTCGCAGTCTTGTTTCATGGGACAAATGAAGGATACTATGTTTTTCTTTTGATGCAACAAAACAATATATCAGTGTGAGAACAGACATCTGTACTCAGTGGTTCTTTAAGAAGTGTAAAACATAGGTCATAGACATGTGATGAATGACGTAGGGGATAAGTCAAAATCATTTTACTGATACAATGTTGTTCATTACATTTCGAAGACACCACCACTTTCAAAAACCTCAAGCAGTGTGGAAGTCAGATTCCTCAGATGTACGGGCTCCCCAAAGTACACAAGTCTGGAATCCCGTTAAGACCAATAATAGCTATGTCCAACTCCCTACAACACAAACTGGCCAGATGGTTGGCAAAAATACTGAAACCGGTACGAGATTCTATGACAAAGTACTGCCTGAAAGATAGCTTTCATCTAGCCACGCTGTTGGAAAATCTCAGCATGTCTGACAAACATCTTGTTTCACTGGACATAGAATCGCTGTTCACAAACGTGCCGTTGAAAGAAACCATCAAGTTCTTGCTATCCTATATAACTTCTAATCAGATCAACATTGCAATCCCGGAAAGTGAGTTAGAACGCCTGCTTTTGCTGTGTACATCTAACGTACGCTTTCGCTTTCAAGACAAGGCTTATCGTCAGATTGATGGAGTCGTGACTGGCAGTCCGCTTGGTCCAGTTTTGGCCGATATATTGTGGCCAAATCAAATGGCGAGCAAACTGGACAGTTTGGTCCTCTATGAAAGGTATGTTGATGACATACATATAGTCACCAGTGACCAGATGCAGGCAACAGATCTGTTGGAACAAATGAATTGTTTGCACCCAAACATTCGCTACAGTTTAGAAAGTGAGACTAATGGCCGATTGCCGTTTCTGGATATCAACATGAGTAAGAGAATGGATGGATACATTCAACGAGTTATACATCGGGGGAATACGTGGACCCGTCAGTTGACAGTTATGTTTCAGTAGCACATAAAACAGGATTGGTACGAACACTATTTGACCGGGCCAGACGGCTTTGCACTAGTAACACTCTGGATGATCAACTCCGCCAAACAGACCTTAGTAGACAACGGTTATCCGGGAAGATTTATAAGGAAGTTCAACACCAGCAATGTACAAAATAATTCTCAACCCACAGTCGCCAAAAAGACTAGTTTTACAACTGCCATTCAAGGGAGACAATGTGTGTCAAATAGTTGAACAACGCCTAAGGTCAGCTGTTGTACGCACGTTCTTTGCCGCGAAACCAACGATAGTTTACAGAACAGTCCGGGTCCCCACGCCCCCGGTTAAGCAACCAACGTCTCAGTTCGCCAAATCAAACGTAATCCATGAATACAAATGTGGATGCGGAGCATCCTATGTTGGCAGAACT
>JTDE01001058.1:87332-155934 GCA_014338405.1 Paragonimus skrjabini miyazakii
TACGATATGCCGAGGCCATTGCAATCAGACACCGTCACCCCATTTTGTGCGTACAAAAAGAACCGTTTGTGACGTTGATACTGCCGTGGTAGCAACCGAACTGGCTTTGAACTTTGATCCTTGGTGATTGCTTTGGAGTTTTGTTCATTTTAATTCGTCTGCAGTAAACACCAGTAGAGATGCAACGAGATCTGCTCGAGCATAAATCGTGTAATATCAGTCTTTTGTCTGCTCTATTCAAATTGTTCATTGCAGATTGAATTTTGTCTCCTGGATCCATCAGTGACATATCGTTTGATTCGTTGGTGTGAAGATATTAGTTGGATGGGCCTTGTTCATGAAGACGGCGTCGACATATTTGAGTATACTTCAGACGGTAGATGACGCTGACTGACTGTACGAGGAAGGTTTCAACCTTTATAGTGAGTCTGCTGGTTATATTGGACAGCAGTCAAAATGCAGTCAGCTGATTCCAGACTCTGGAACACAGTAAATTGTCTTTCATTCCCTCATAAAGGCAGGGGGTCTAACTTTCCTGTCAGAAGGCGCCCCAATTCACAGGCAGTGCTCTGATGAACAAAAAATATGGACTGAAACATTCCAGCTCTGTTCAAGAAAAGGGCTTGACTTTCGCTCTCCGTTCGTTACGATTCTGCTTACTGAGACCCTTCTCGATATTGATTAACTCGGTGGCATTTACCCAATATAACTGATCTCTCAATATTTTAATCTTCAAACGTCCGTAAACTCTGCCCATAGTTTTGTTTAAATGAACATATTCCGAATGCTATCAGAATATACTTTCTAGACCTGTGTACCTCTTCCAGGGGTTGGAGTTTAGGAATGATTTGTATGCAGTCCTAATCTTAGCCTAATAGAAAATCTGTTATATATACAAAGAAATCAAGTTGTACGGTTCAATGGCCGGATTATCGGTTATGTCGCAACGACCATGAGGGGGTTTAGCTTCCGACGTACTACAGTCTCTCATTGGAAGTGTTCCCAATCTGTGATGAAGTGTCGAGACGAAACGACAAAAATATACCGTGCATTTCATTTCACACTTCTTGATCATGGAGTTAAACACAATTTTTGTGACAGTTATTTTTCCTGTTTTCAAGGACAATTCATTTTCATTGAAGACTATTCAAACAAAATCCAGCTTGTTGCGTTCTATGACGTATTGTTTATTTGTTGCAACAGATCGGTGAGATCAATTTAGTACCGAAAAAACCGTTGTCATATTGTTTTGTTTTTGAATCCACTCAGCAAGATGAAGATCCGGTGTGTGTGCGTTCTTGTGTATCCAACATGACTGGCGCTTTGTTCCGATAGCTGAACTAGTGACTCCGTCAGTTAACCGAACCTTGAACTACGTAGGACCGATTTAGACATTCTGTCCCATGTTTTAACCAGACGCACATTAAACTGTTTATCGTACTAAAATGTAGATAGGAGCGGAGTGACCCAACATCAGACAATAGGTGCTATATATATAACTACAAACTAGCAGTAGTGATTTGTTGAAACTTACGTAAGAGGGAAACGATGAACAGCACACATGCCGACTGCCCGTGATGTTCGTTTCAGAGAAGGGCAGTTTTAGTACCCTATTCTCGATTACTCTGAGGTAGAATAAGGAAATTACACAGGCTCTTTTTGCCATGAAAAATGACTAACAGCAAAAAGGTGCAGTAATGGTCATAAGAAAAAAAATAATGCAAGGGGCCTGTGACGGCGCTACCAGATTACCATGAATCGATTTGTCTGGTCCAAGGATTCCGAATGTCCTGACTGAGTGTGGTTCCGTTGAAATTAACGACACAGGTGGTTTGACCTGATTTGACTGCGGTTTGGTGTACTCATCTTCTGATACACTCATGCAGTTTCACATTATTACAGTATCGGTTTATTTTTTTGCTAATTTGTATGTCTGTTCGAAAGTTCGTTTTTTAACACAAGTCAGAAAGTACCAGTGTAAGGTTCACCGGTTGCCAATCAATTTTTGTTCGATACTAATCCATTTTGATACAGGCGTTTGATATAGCCTGACCGACCACAGTTAATAGTGTACATTCCTCTCATTTCGAAATAGCGTACTGTTTGATATGCAGCCAGAAGATTTAGAGAAGTAAGTCAAGCCGTCTCATCAAATGTCACAGACCATACTACAGTGATCGAAAGATATGGATGACAGAGTGTTCACGGGTTGTCCCAACTGATGAACGGATGAACAAGTATTGGCCTATTACATTGGTTTATGCGAGAAAGTGTGCAACAAGCAACAAATGTGGAACACTGAAGACTCCATAGTTAACCTCCCGGAACCCGGATCACATTTTCCACATTAACTACACGAAATCTACAGATGACACGTTTCCGCTAAAGACCCTGTGTTCTCTGGAATTATTCACCTGGACCCAGACCATCAGATCGTCACACTGATAATCGAGTTCTGAAATGCTAATTCACGAACACACTACTTAAAAACCCTAGGAACTGCGTGACTGAATTTGTCAAGCGAATACAAAAGGTCATTCGGTCAAATTCGTCTCAGCTGATCAGTGATGACAATATGCGATCACCAAAATCTGATAGGCATCACTAATTTACATTTTGCAGTGACAACCCGATGTATGACAGAGTAGTTTGAGGAGTAGTTCATTTGGTCGAAATAATGCCAAACAACTAAATACATCAGCTGTAATATGTTTAGACATAGTATCCTCGAAGGCTTCCTCTCAATAAGCGGATACTATCTTGTTCTTCGACCTTTTGTATCTTAAAAGACCTCCAGACCTGGACCCCTTTCACCAGTTCTTAACAGAATTGGGGGTATCAGTTTGCCCACTGAATGAATCAACTTCCTTTTATTCAAAGCAGAGAGTGACGAAACCCTTCACAATTGATGCTGATAAACTAACCAATGATTCTGACAACTACCACTTAGGATGATTGAACAGACAGTAATAAAATTGGTCTGAAACACTGCTTTATTTCTACAACTTATTGAGTTAAAACAGACACTCCTATCACAGTAATTGGCAAACATTGAAATCAGGAGAGAGATGCCACAACTAAGAGATGCCACAACTGTGAGATGCCACAACTGTTTTTCGCAATATCGTTGATTGCAGAACATGCAAATTAATGGTTTTCTGGTTACTCGAACCGGGGCCAAAACACCAGGAACACTGCAACAACATTGTTGATTGTTTATGTTTACGGTTCGGCAGCATCGAACAGTATTAAAAACGTTGGTAAGCCTTGGTGGGTACGCCCTCTGACTATGTGTCAAACAAGGCTGTTTGAACATTGTAACGACCAACTGTTAACCGACGCTTGATGGGTTTTGTTTATGCCTGCTTTCTGGCAACTCTATCGATTTAGTTATTTACCGCGTACTATACCGTTTTGGTCCTTACACATAAAGTAAGCAAAAATGTTCCGGTGTTTACCTGTAATTTTATACAGTCAACGGGGCTTATATCACTCAGCTATTGCCATGTAAACAGGGTTGGAAGAAGGAATCAGACCGTCCCTAGTAGGCTTAATTTTGGCAACGTTGTGCACTTTCTTTAATGCTGGGTTGATTAATCTGTGCGTTGTGTTTGTCATATGATCTCTTTTGCTGCAGATGTGTCCGCTGTGAGGCGTTCGTTGTGTATGGTGCCAGTGTGTTGTATATTGGTTCGGTTTGTTATTTTCTTTTCTGCCTGATCTGATTCTCTGTTCGTGCGATTGGTTTGTCTGTGCAGCATTATCTCTGTGTGAATGTGCCGTATGTCTTGGGTTGTGACTGTAGAACCTGTTCTAATTGGTTAATGCTGACGCCTATGTGTGCGCGTTTGTCACCTGCTGCCTTGCGTTACAGGCTTTTGAGTCAAATATTTTGGATGAGGACCCTAATCGTTCTCCTGTCTAGGTCTGGGCGTCCTGGCAGTAGCCGATGCCCACAAAAACGGTGATGATATAAAATCACATATCATACTGCATTGGCCGTCGCGCAGGATAAACCGGGTCGCCCTGTCTGTTGCACATGGCAGGGTGGATAGGCGAATATATGCCACTGCCAATCACTCACTCTCATACTGTCACCCCAGTATTAATTCCCGAGCAGATAATGCTCACCCAAATTTCAGTAACCCGAAGAGCAACCTGAAACAGGCCCGGGGACGCAAGACGCTCTGTGTTGGAGCATGGAATGTGCGCACGCTGCTGGATCGAAACAGCTCCAGCGGACGGCCAGAACGGCTCACTGCACTGATCGCGATGGAACTGCGTCGCTATGGGATCGACGTAGCAGCCTTGAGCTAGACCAGGCTTGCGGACCAAGGTAAGTTACGGGAAGCAGGTGCCGGGTACACCTACTAGATAGGTTACCCGACAGACGGTGCTCGGCAGCATGGTATCTGTTTCGCAGTCGCTGATCGCATCAACGCGTTGATGATAGGCGAACCGCACGACATCAGCCCTCGAATGCTGTATATGCGCCTGCGACTCGGTCGAGGTAAGTGTACCACATTTGTTAGCGTTTATGGTCCATTTATGTGTAACACTGATGATACAAAAAACGAGTTTTATGATCAGCTGTCCGCCACAATCCGGTCGGTGTCTATGGCTGATCGACTGTTTGTCTTGGATTACTTGAACGCTCGGGTTGGGCACGACTCAGTAACTTGGCCGAGAATCCTCGGACCCTACGGCATCGGTTCAGTGAATGAGAACGGTGATCTTCTGCTCCGCCTGTGTGCTACTCACAAGCTGGCTATCACGAACACCCGATTTCAGCTGGATGCGAGCGACATCACGACGTGGACCCATCCACAAAGCGGTCATCACCACCTGCTTGATTGTGTAATTGTGCGACAGCGCGACATTCGTGAAGTGCGTATCACGCGAGTGATGCGCGGCGCTGAATGTAGCACCGATCATAGACTGGTCAGGACTAAATTATTTATACATGTACGCAAGTCTGTCTATTGTAGATCTTCCGGACAGTGGCACAAGTTGGATATCAAACGACTGGAAAACTGCGAGACGAAGACTGCTTTTCAATGTGCAGTTGCTGCTAGTTTGCAAGACACTCCGGTATCTACTAACCTTGGGGGTATGTGGCAGTTCATCAAGGAACGGATCACGACGGCAGCCACTGAGACGATTGATGTCAAACGCCAGAAACGTCCGGACTGGTTCGACGACAACAACGCGGTTATCGCCGAACTGGTACGAGAGAAGAATACTGCGTTTGCTGCCTCCACAGTGGATCCGGACAATGAAGCGAAGAAAACGACGCTCCGGGGTATCCTCCGTCAACTGGCCGAGCGTGTTCGCGGAATCAAAGACAACTGGTGGATGAAGCAGGGTGAGCGGATGCAGGGTTTCGCAGATCGTCGATAACATGAAGAGTTCTACGATGCACTCAAAGCGATACTCGGTCCATCTATCCAGTCTACTAAAGCATTGGTAGACGTGGACACCGGTTGTTCGTGCACCCAGCCAGAGGACATCATAAAGGCGCAAACACTTTGGTAGCCTACTAAATCGTCCTGCTACCATTGATTGGGTGACTGTGAACAGCCTGCCTCAACAGGCCATCAAGCCTTCACTTGCTCTTGCTCCTGATTTACTAGAATTGCAGAGAGCGATTGGTCAACTGCGCAACGGGAAGGCTTAACGCAAAGATGGACTGCCAGGTGAGATGCTGAAGAACGGCGGACAGGCGCTGGAACGTGCACTGCTCCAGCTGGTTCACTCACTCAATCTAGGAGCACGAAGTGATGCCACAAGAATTCAAGCATGCCCTTATCGTATCCTTGTTCAAAGGTAAGGAGAGCAAGCAATGCCTTGACAGTTATCGGCGCATCAGTCTGCTGAGCTGTGCAGGCAAGTTGCTTGCCAGAATCCTTCTGAACGGGTTGAATACGGATGTCTTAGAGGCCAATGTTCCTTAGGAGCAATGTGAATTCCGGGCGAATCGGAGTACGATCGACCTGGTGTCCACTGCTCGACAGCTTCAAGAGAAGTGCCGGGAACGAAACCAGCCCTTGTATGCTCTCTTCGTCGACTTCACCAAGACGTTCGACTCCGTGAGCCGCAAGGCGCTGTGAACGGTGCTTGGTGAGCTTGGATGTTCAGGTAAGTTCGTCAGTTTGATTAGATTGTTACATGCAGGCATAAAGGTGAAGGTGCAGTCGTATGGATCTACCTCTGATGATTTTGAAATTGTCACTGGCGTGAAGGAAGGTTGTGTCCTGGCTCTATCCGTATATGGTTTATATTTGACTGCCATGCTAACAATTACTTCTCAGGACTTTGAGGAGTATGGTGTTGAGGTTGAGTACCGGACGGATGAGCGCCTACTGAATATTCTACGTTTCGAAGCCCAAACCCGGTTACATACCTCAGTGGTACGCATGCTTCTGTTTGCAGATGACAGCGCGCTGTTCGCACATAGCGAAGATGAACTACAGCGATTGGCCACGGCTTTCGCGACCGCGGCATCCAAGTTTGGACTGGATATCAACACAGGTAAGACATTTTCTTTCTTTCGGCTTTCTCCGAGTGGAGGTGCTGTCTGTGCACCTTCACCTCAAATTCGTGTTAATGGAGATGTTTCCGACAGCTGCACAGATTTCTGCTACTTGTGCAGCAATCTGTCCACCGATCCGTTCGTGGACCGCGAGTTGAGAGCTCGTGTGGCAGAGGCTAGTACTGCTTTCGGACGTCTTGAAAGACGTGTGTGGAAAAACTACAGTCTGAACCCTAGCGCTAAGCTGTTTGTCTACCGCTCACTGGTACTGTTTATACTGCTGTACGGCAGTAAAACGTGGACGTCACATCAGCGGAACGTGCGCTATCTGAGCCGCTTTCATTTGCAATGTTAAAGACGCATCTTAGGAATTCGGTGGTCGGGCGTGGTTCCGAGCACTGAAGCAATGCGGCGAGCGGACATGAACGGGATGGAAGCCTTGCTGATGTTGAATCAGCTTGGTTGGCTGGGTCATGTCCGTCGGATAGGCGATGATCGTATTTCGAAGCAGTTGCTGTATGGACAACTGAGATCAGGTAAGGGAAATCCTGGTGTTCAAAAGTGGAGATACCAGGGTGCTGTGCAGGTAAGTCTTTCACGTTGTAAAATTGATTTTAGATGTTGGGAAGACTTAGCGTTGAACCGGACAGTCTGGAGGAATACGATTCGGACGGGCGTCCGCGAGTTCAGCGAGCAGTAATTGCGCGGCCGAGAACGAAAGCGTGCGGTACGCAAGGAACTATCGGTGCCATAGGTCGTGGTGACATGATTATATGGCGTTGCGATGTGTGCGGCCGCGAATGCGCTGGCTGTTTGCTACTAGTTAGTCACCAGCGTACTCATATTGCATCGTCGGCGAACAGACAACGTGTAGGTTAGGCTTAGGTATGTCATATCAATATGTTCATTCTACTTTTGTTAACTATTGCATCGACCAAGACCATGGTCGTTTGGCAACTAATCTGCTCCTCTTTCCAGCAACTTGGGTGTATGTGATCTTCTACCTACTCTTTTCTTGGGCTTTGCTGGTGTATTGAATGATGAATCGTCTGTCTGATCTTTTCGTAGTTCAACTTTGAGTTTTGTTTTTCAACTTTATCCTCTCTTGAATGCAATAGCATGCATTCGTACACTTAAATGCTTCCTGTATTACAGTTGACATATCTTTCTTCCTAGTAAAGATCTTGTCATTGCAGTCCCTGTTTATTTTCTAAGAGATAAGGGTTTCCTTTTCGTGCTAGCCATTTAATTGGCTAACCAGCATTGGCCGGCTGGGCACAAAGGCCTCACTCACACACCTACTGGTCTTATTCCTTTGGGTTTACATCGGATACGTGGTGTGTGAGTGGAACCGCCAGCGGTTGCATCGCAATTCACTTGGGGGTGATGGTTTAAAACGCAGACGTCATTTGGCCTCGGCCACTGTGACAGGCTAATCCGTTTCGGATGCCGCCAACCATGATCTCTTTTGAACTGTACACAGATATAAAGAGTATTATTTAATAGTGTTTTTAAAGTTTACTAATCAGTTTATATGAAAACCTCCGGAGAGAGGGAGTGAGCATGTGGTGACTCAACTAAAGTTGTGAACACCACGTCCGAAATTTCCGATAGGCAAAGTTCACGGGAATGGGTAAAAACTCTACACAGATTTGCTAAATTAAAAAAGTAGATAAAATATAAATGCTCGCCGGATCGCCCAACTTTCCGGGGACTGAACCTCTTCATCCAGCTTTCTGACAGGGATGAGCAGTATCTTCAGAATGGGTAAACGATCATGATGCTCGTGTTTACAAGTTTCAATGAAATTCGGGTAAAGTTGGCTTTGCGTACCTGTGATACTAATGTTGTTGACACTGAGCCCGTACTGAGAGGAATAGTATATGCCTGATCAACACACTGATGTGTAAGTTCATCAGCTAACACGAGTTGAAGTAAAACCTTTGCTTTTGTGTTCTGATCTGGTTGTCGGTCAGGCTTGGGAGTATAAAGATAGAATGAAAGGAGATGTGTCAGAACAAGCTACTGGATTGTAATTAACCACATCGGTATTCTAGCTTGAAACACAGTGTGACAAAGTTCGTGAAGATATGTACATTCAGAAAGAATTAAAGAGAGGGGGCATAGAACTTTCAGCGAGGGCTATCTTCCAGGTATGCGTCGATGGAGTAGGGTACTTGCACTTACGATAAGTCTAGCTCACATTCGGGTGGTGCTTTCCATCAGCAACGAAACCTACACATAAAGCCAACCCTCCTTCCACAATGAAACCGTCTGAGTTTAAGAAGGAAATGACGGTATCTGAGACCAGATGGAATAACAGCCAAGAAGTCTGGGTAGACCAATCGTAAGGGTGACTTCCGCATTGCCAAGAGAGTGTTTACCCTCCTTGGCTTGTGTCGAGTTATCGTATAAGAAGTGGTGGCTGTATACTATATTGCACATAGGATTCGAGTCGTCAAGTAACTGGATGATCTGACTGCCAGTGTCGATGTATCGACAACTGACAATCTGCCTTGAGTCGGTTATATCGAATTGTCGTGCTTTGGAGATTATGGTGATCATAGCCACTGAACACGGAGGAAAAGGCAATTTATGTCACTCGGGTTGAAAGACATGGACTGTTGGCAATGGGCATCCAAAATATATGGTTGTTAAAAGAGGGCGACTGTTCGTAAGCACACCAGTGGCTAATCCATCTGATGTGAAGCCGGAGCTGCTTAAATTATGGCATTCTTAAAAGTTCGAACAGTAAGGTTCACACTCTTTGATATTCACCTTCGTCTGGTTTGTCCAAATCCCACCTCCAATTAGCCTGTTGGAACTAACATGCTCAATACGACCTCTCGATCTCTGACAAATGTAGCTTACAGTATACTGTCTGATGCATTTACAACACCGTAATTCTTCAGCATGTGTTTACAAAAGGTCCCACTTGGTGATCGACAGTGGATGTAATAAAACCATACATTCTACGCTGGTTGAACCAAGCATTCCATACATCGACGAGATTTCTGCTCTACTGCACCCAGTTTACTTGAATCCACCTGTGTGACAAGTCAGGTAGGTAATAATCAGATTATAGCACATAAAATGCCGTGACAGCTCCACCTGATCAACTCGTCAAATACATACTTCAGCTAAGGCGTCGAGCGATCATGTGCGTCGGTGATTGAGATCGCACTCAGACATCACATTGTGCGGTTGCCAGTGGAATGCTTGTATGGACAAGATTCTTCAACTCGCTCAACATATTCCCATTCAGTTAGCCATTGTTTACTGTATGATTTTTACTCAGCACTTCGTTCGCTATCACCCGTCGCAATAACAACTTGAATCAACATATGCACAAATATGGTGAAAAGCCACACGAATATACATGAATGTTTAATGTACAGTTTGGTTTCACATATATGCTTTTTAGTCATATTCTTCCAAGGTTACATCGGAATACAGATGTGTGAGTGAAATACCAAGTGAGTGAGACGTTCGTCGCTTATGAGCAATAATTTGACTTAGTCTTTTAGATTGATTGGTCAGGACAGTAATGTAGTCAATTTTATACATAATTGTTAGGATGTATCAAGTTTGGAAAGTTTCAGTGGGTCACTGTGAACATTCACATCTTAGAGGTATTGGCATCCTGTTAACGATCACCACTCTTATTGGCAACCTAATCAGCTATATTAACTGTTCTCCAATTCGTGAGGTCGTCGGCTGCACAAATTGTTGTACATTCCCTTTATCATACCTGACAACTTGACTGTAAACGACTACCTGTATTCATCAAAACAGGTTGTTAGCGGGGCTGACCACCAAGGTCGTTCTGCTGACGTGAAGATTGGTGGCTCATCAAACATACAATAAAATTTGACCGTTGTAGAAGAATACAGATTACAGGCTGGAATTGCTTTTACAGTGGATTAATATTAGACTGAATCTTAAGTTTGAATACATCCCCCAATCTTATGAGAAGAGCTTGCTTACGCCTTAGTTTGAATATATATATATATATATATAACACAACACGATATGTGAACGCATGAAGGGCCTTCTTCCGAACATTCATCGACAGTCATCAGGACAGACACAAGACAAGCATTGTCTACCAACAGGAACGTAGATCACTTGGAAATTGGCGAGTTTTTTTATTGAATACATGGCCTACTTGGTCTATACTCTGTGTTAAAACTTAGAAGTATAAGGCTAAACGTAAGTACCTTATAGGCAAAATGATTACAAGGTCCATACACACACAAATATCATCTGATAGTAAGGGAATATGTTTAGACGTAGACAGTAGATCACTCGAGAAAGGGAAATGGGAAGGGGGACAAAACCATCAACAGACTAACAAGCCCCTTTCGGTCAATATCACGTTGAATAGATTCGTCTATTTTGCCAATCATGCTGATATCTAAGAAAGGCATTCAGTCGACCAATAGTCTCACTTTTTAACGTGTAGCGCATATCTTGGTGTAAACAGTTAATTTAGCCTGACGAAACAGCTGCCTAGATCTGTCCAGTCGTGACTGAGGGAATATCACCAGTATTCATAAAACACAACATTATCCAATTTGTCTGATATATACTTTTGTTATTTGGTGACAGAGATGTTAACCAAGACCTGGCCATCACGTCATTATATGATGATAAGCCTCGTCATGAAAACCAAACCTTATGTTAGAGGTATACAGCGGAAGTAGGCGCTCCAAATCACTTTCCAGACATATAGTTTGTCTGGCATTAGTAGGCATAGGACAGTAAAAGCTCGTTTTGTTTTCCAGCCGTACACTTGTGAACACCTCAGGGTTCAAGGGTGTGTGTGTTAGACACGTTGATATTCTCTGAAGACTCGGCTAACAGAAACTGCATTTCCAGGTTTACGTGCACTTCAGATCAAATAACTCCGCCCTGTAGTTCCAATACACTGCCCACTATCGTCCAGGGTCGATAACACCTGGTTGTTGACATCACTCTCAGTAAGTGACTGAGCGTTTGAAATCCAACATTAGATTGGTCACCAGCTTGCGCCGATGAATATAAATGAACGGAGTAAGAAAACGATAGTTTATTGATGGATTTTACCATCGCGATAATTTTCCCATCAAACTATGAATAATAAAAAGCTGCATTCATAGACAAAACTTATTTACGACTCAATAACAGATTGGTTGAAACCCACCAATTTTCTCATACTATCTGAGACACGCCAGGCCGTGTGCTAATGTTTACTCCACTACTTTTGGGCTTTGATGTGAAGTTATATAGCCGTATTGCCCGAGCCCTAAGTGTCGCATACTGTTTCCCAGTATTGTGGTCTTGGTATTAAACTGTGTTGCTCCACCTCATATCAACATATCTAATATGATCGTCCTAACTATAAATTTATCTCCTGATTGATGCAGCTTGCTGCGTTATCGAGTTTGGTTTAAACGGTTTGTTAGTAAATGTTGTGCGGATCGAAGTGCTTTGTTCTGAGGAAACCTGTTTTGTCCTGAAAAATGATATATGTGGAATGCGAAGGCAGTTTAGTTTAAGTAGACAAGAGCTCTTTTCGTAAGGTTTTTGAGTAAGTCTTCTAGTTGAACCCCCCGGACAACTGTTTGTACGTGAAATTGAGTGTTCAGGTCAACATTTGTGGGGCGATCGATGCATCTCATTAGGTGGAGTTGCGCACAGTTTAAGGTCTTTGAACACGGATCTTCACCTGGGAACCGGGGCACAACAAACGGTTACGCACTCAGACCACTTTGCTGCAAACACCTGGAAGGAACCAGTGTCATCGTCAAACCTTCCTTAATGATGTAACATGTGAATGATTCACCGAAGTCTTTTCACGATCTGTTCTCAACTCAAAAATGGCGATTGTTAGAGTATTCCCAGGCAATGGCAATCAGAAACGGGCATCACCTCTTGTGCATGCATACGGAGTTGTTTGTGGTTATAACCGAACAAGTCCCAAACTGTGATTTCCGTAATTTTTTGTAGTTTTCAATTTTGTACATTTAACTCGTCTGCAACAGACACTGGTAGCGACTCAGTGAAATCGCCCGACGCATACCTTGTGTAATATCTGTCTTTTATCTATTGTAATGCGTGACTAGTTGTCTGACTAAGTGACACTTTACAAGACGAGAATGCTGTGATTCCAGTTCTGTTTCTAACAGTCAGTTACTGCTGCAACTTACCCATTAGTAACGTTAGCGACTGGAGGGAAACTTTAGTAACTAGTAGCCTAAAAATTTCACTACGTTCCTCTAGCAGGGTTTTACAAGATATGTGAATAGGTTGACATCTCCAAAAGGAAATTAGTTTCCGATAAATTACAGTGTTTATATTTCCTTTCAACGAGTTATCGGTATCAATCAAGCTCGTTCTATACACATCTGTATACCATGGACCCATGACACAGTTACTACGTTAACCAGTACCCTGTGCATAAGCGACTGTGATGCCCAATGTGTGACCCGTCGATAAGAAATCAAGCGCAATTAATGTCAATGACCAATTGTTAACTAAAAACAGATCGAATTCATATACGAACATACTGTCCACGCTTTGAAAATGCAGCAGGTCAGTCAGAAATTATTGACATGCTAATCGTGGCTGTATCGTAGCTTGTTGACAGCAGACTAAACAAATAGGTTGTTGACTATTCAAGTTCCGTTGTACACAGGTCAACTGATCGGTCGGCCTCTATATTTGAATTCATCCAGAGAAATCGACTGACGGCTGTGCAAGATGACGAAGCAAGATACATGGATGTGAAATTTTGTTTATGAATTCACTGTCATGTGCATGTTTGTCAGTTTATCAGAAAACGTTGACTGTGCGGCGGTGGATCTGTTGTCTACAGATATCACCGCTTACGTTCCATGTCGTGATGATTGGTTTTACGACTTTGCCGAAGTAATCATACTAGAGGTAACATTATTGTCATTCAGACGAAAGGTCCGATAAAAAGACCCGTATACATGGTGGTCCACAAAACGGTTGTCTTTAATGTTTACCTGAAGATCCGGTCTGTATCACTCGTCCGAAGTGAATATCAAGCAGTAAAACAGGGGTTTGTTGATTGCTGGTTGACTCGGTTCGTTTCTTTACACGGGCGATGAAAACGAGCCATTTGAATTTGTGTTGTCTGTAAGTCGGTAAAGTCCAAAGATACATCGTGTCGGACATCTTGTCTGCACAGCTACTTGCACTCGGCTCCAGATAAGTTCACTCAATTGGCTGACGACAAAGGACTGCCGCGTTCACAGATCACCACATGCGGTTTGTTCATGATCTAGCAGTTTTTTCTGCCCGCGCCCCATACTTTGCAATAACCCAAACAATGAAGTTAAGAACGTCCGAATGAGGGTTTATATATCACAGCTAATTCGTGGCTAATTCTCAATCATACAGCTAGTCTGAATTATTTGTCTCGTAGAGAGGAAAGTATCCAAGTTCCAAATGACAAAATTTAGGGAAAAGACACTCTATTCATTAAAACAAAAAGGTTGTTTTTAGGTAACAGCTAAGCTATACAAAATGCCCCCACATGTGGTAGAGTGATTGATAAAAACTCACAGATAACGAGGGGTGTACAAATATGACGGTTATTCCTAAATATAAATACGGCTTTCGAACTATTTGAGACGAATATGATAGGGATAGAGTAAGAGAAGCCATTTTTAGTATTTCATGCAGAATCGTTGCTTGTGAGTACGCTGAGGAAATGCCAGCTGAAGATGGTAAGCACATCTGCAGTCAAATTCGTTTCGGCCTTACATCTGTACATCGGCGAAAGTAACCGCATAGACAGCCTATTTGCACGATAACTAGGTGCAGCGGGGGTTGTTTCTGTACCTTTCATAGATAAGGTGTCTCGATAACAATTTCACGTGTCTATGGTTCATTTTAAAATGTCCCAAGAGGGTTCTTTGGGCCTCAGCAGTCAATAGGGTCGAACAGTTAATGTGCACAGGGGTAATCTGACAGACAGGAATTGGTCTACTTCCACAGGATCGCCAGCTGAAGGGGGTAAACGAAGCCAGCATGCGTTTACTCATTTCCCGGGCTGACAGGGGGGCCGACTAGCATTTACCTAGTGAGCGCTGAATGTGAGGGTGTGTTCGTACGTCGTAGAACGCACACGGACAACTCTTATGCCTGTGAATACATGAGCCATCCACTCAGTCTGGTATAGATTTCGGTTGGGGTCGCCGTCCGAACGACCGGATAGGTTGGGCAAGCCTTGTCTCGGGTGTTAGAGGGGCAGCCATCTGAGTACCCATATGTTAGCTACCGTGACCGTTGGGGGAAGGGCTGGAAACACCCAGACTAATCGATAGATTACGGTCTTCGAGTGTGGACGACTAGTGTTCGGGGCAGCTGGCAAACCATTACAAGACCACTCTGGTTTTGGGTGGTCTAGGCATGACTCAGGCGAGACAAATCGCCAAATGTGGATGACGTGGGGATGCACTGGCAACCGTGCTAACAGAACAGCATGACTGAGGAGAGACTAGTCGCAGCAACCACACCGCAGCACTACGGCTTCTGTAGATAAAGGTGAACGTTGAGAATGGTTGACTGAATACAGAAATATGCTAACTTATAATAAACCAGCCAAGAAATTGACAACTGAAATCGATTGATGGACACTTACTACTGCGTTTCATTTATGCTTTGCTAGAGGTATCTGCTGAATAATCGAACTAACTGGATTTATGCTTTCCCTACATTACTCTATCTGTTCTATACGGATTTTTGTGAAATATGTCACACACCCTGTAAGTTTGTTGGCCCTTGAACGGAGAAAATCTGTCCCTACTGTCTACACTTCCTATATTTCTCACCAATCTGACACTTGTTCTCATTACCCTACCCACTCCTTTTTGTTTTTATTGAACTAATGTATCAGTAAACGTCCTCGGCGCGAGTATCCATTTTTGTCCTGGCCTATCGGTATGACAGTTTGACCTTGCTGGTCCATTTGAGAAACCATTGATTTTGTTGGACCAGACTATAGTCGTGAACGAATGAGGTTTGCCTTTTATAATTATTGATGCATTTTCTCTAATAGTACCGTGGAAATTTTTGGGCCCAATCTTGTTTTCAATTTCGGGATCCGTCTTCGGGCCACGCGTAATTCAACGATCAGACGTGGATCGTTACATACCTCATATATGAGCAGGTTGCCATTGTCCTAACTGACGTTAAAATCCGTCGCAGGAACGCATGGTTATTTGTTCTTTCTCTCGTACCTACAAGCTTAAGCCCACAATATGGTCTACCCAACGTGTAACGTACTCAATCACCGAGCCCGCATGAACAAATTCGTTGTTATGTGGTTCTCTGTGCTGATCACCCACATGATCAAATATGAATGCGAGTTATTCAGTGAGCGATCGTTTCTCATTTTCTCCAAGACGTAACCTTCATTAGTCTACCCCACTCCTTACCAAATATGGACCAACTCGGTGTTAGTATAAGAGAAAGGAAAAAATGGCCCATTTCGGAGTAAATTCATACTGAACACGTTCACCTTCATATCAAGTCTAGTCAATAACACACCTTGTGCCCTCGAGAGGGGAGAGGTCATTTTCGGCTTTTACGCAGTCATACCTTCAGCAACTGGAGGACAATTAACTGTGTTTGAGGCACATAGTAATGATAGAGGTCACGGACCAAATGGAAAACTTATCTTACGTTCACTGAGAAAAGACCTTTTGATTCAATATGCATCCTGTGACTGTCATACCTCTAACAAACAGAGCTCGATATGACCGTTTGGTAGACGTCAATGTTTTAATGAATCTGTGTTGAGGGATTTGACAAACCATCAGTTGCAATAGGTTTAGGCTTTTCTTACAACACTGCTATTGTTGATCTGCTCTGTGAACGTTTTGGTGAACAGCGTGCTACGCGTCGGACACAAATATGCGATGTCGCTGTCGAAAGTGACACTGATCCTGATCACTTAAGCTCATGTCATAAAAAACCCATCCGAAACATTTAACGTCCAAATGCAAAATAAAGACAATGTCGTAGCCAGTGACCCTCAGTATTAAGTATTTTCAAACAGAACGACTGAGTTTGTTTCTAAAAAGTTGTGGTAATCCAGTGCTGTCACACAGATGAAAGTCAAGAGAATTTAAAGCGTAGGGTCCAGTAATATATCAGTACATGTGTGTCCGCTCGACTAGTTGGGGTGCAAGCTGTAGTCAACACCATTGGCTGAGTTGGAGATCGAAGATCTGCGTTCGGAAAACTTTCCACCGGAGAAGGTAGAATGAATAAAGCAATTTCAACCGTGTTCATGTACCGGATGGATTTGGTGGCGCTGATGGCATATACGAGGATTACACGTTGGCTGTCCCCCTACATTTTGCAAGATTAGTGCGTAATCGTCTTTAAAACAGCAGCGGGCAAACGGTCGACTACGATAGCAAATTTTCAGTCCCGGAACACACTTGTTTCTTGGCACTCACACCCTGAGTAGCTTGTCACATTGATCGAAGCCAACGGGTACCTGTTTGCATTTTTCGTGTGTGGTTTATGCTGAACCATTCGTGCTTACATCCAACCATCCCATACCCAATGTGAACCTAAAGACGTGTGGTAAATATCTTTATGCTATAGTTGGCTTAAGGTGGTTGATCAAATGGTTCCAGTCAACAAGAGTGGTAGGATCTGGTCTAAGCTGTGAAGATGAAAACCCGTGGAAAACAACTGAGGGGAAAAAGACCTGTCATCATCTCTACAAAAACAGTTCAGATACAAGAAGAAGCATTAATTTAAATTATACAAGAAAAGGAAAGGAATTGGGTTGAGTTTTTAGTGAAGATACTGAAGAAAAGCTTAAAAACAAAAAAAACGAGGCCTGGCGTGTCCAGGTTTTGAACGACTATCAGATTTGCCCAACTGTCACAGGCCGTTTGTTCATAACATTAACAAAGATAGAAACTAGTTGGCTTACCCGCCTTTAGCTCACTAATCATCTTTCCGCTGACTGTTAACTTGTCGATAGAAGAAGACCACCGCAGATCCAATCGCTTTCGTTGTGCCGTCAGCTGATGAAATTGTTGAGAAGAACCGCATCGACAACTCTCTTGCAACCCAAGCGCTTGATTTCAATGCAGCGGAGTTGTCACTAGCGAGACTTTCAGGAAATCAGCCTTAGCCACATCCCTGTTTTAGGCAGTTCGTCTTCTTTCTGACAACCCATTTCATGGTAACTAGAAATTCGCCCATCTGACCTCAGCTTTCTGTATCGTATCAGATTTGGAATTCGCTTGTATATTCCCACCTTCCCAGCTAACTGAGTATCCGCATGACTTCGAGTTATCCATGACTGCTGCAGACCATATCTGTTTACCTGATGTCGAGGATTTGCTTTAAACGTTACATATTAAGATTGTTTAGGAACTGTACGTTTCGTTTGGCTCAAATTTAGGTACTGTACGAAGGGATAGAAAGTACGCTTGTTACATGTCACCAGCTGTGTTCTCATCCTCATAGTGTACTCCCTCCAGAAAAGTTTCTAAAGGTGTTCAAACGTAACACCATCCTTGACGACGCAATTCAGTAACTTGTAGCACATCGACAAATTTCTGTCTCACTAAATATCTATACAACGGTTCTGAAATAGATTCCCCGTATAATACACTCAAAGTTTCCGGTGGAATTGCTTATCAGCTATAGTATGAAAATGAACATGGGACTATTTCCTCAGCGTTACCTTATTAGTCCATCAACTCCTTGAGTCCTATTTTTTTAATTGATAACGTTTAAAACCATTTTGTGCATTTAGCTGAGACTACTGAGACCAGACTAAACGTATTGTACACTGACCAAACCAATAAGATAACACGTTGGATCTATTCCAGGCTTATTTAGAATTGCCAGATATCCAACCAGACAAAACAGCTAATTTGGTTTTCTGGCTGAATTATATGGCTAACCTCAAGTGATGAAGCGGAAGCGGATAATTGGTCCATGTTCATAAACCACATGTGAATTCAACTTGTTGCAACATGTCTCTTCGATACTACTTCTCTCAGTTGTTACAAACACTTCCTATCCATTCATCCTGCTTGTTCCCCACACATGTGTACAATCTCTGTCGTTTCGAATTTCGCGTTATGTGAACTCCGTAACGGATGATTTTATTACACTTCAAACTTACAACATTATGTCGAAATGCCATAGTTTAAACTTGATTCCCCACCCGACTAACGTGAGTTTACTTGCGACTGTGTTGCTTCAGCTTTCCATTAATTATAAATTTATAATAACTTAATAATAATCATAATGACCTATTATAAACTTTAGTTAACGATGGAATACTTCTTGTTCGACTGTATCATACGACTCTTGCCTGTGATTATTTCATAGCAAAGTATTCGGTGCACAAGTAAAACAGCTTCCGAACGCAGCATCAGTCAGGAGGTAGGTAGGTTCGTTTCCATGCTGTCAGTTTTCTCTACTAGCCGTCTGTTTCGAACAGGGGATTCACTAATCCATATGTAATCTTCATGCCCCTTAAAACGTTTGATTGAAGATTGTATGAATTTTTATTTCTTCCCCAATAACAGTAAGATCGGCAGCTCCTATCCCCTTTTACAGTAGGTTATCAGAACTGCTTCGGTTTGATCCTTTTCGGCTATCACGTACTCACTAAAATAATAAATTCTCTTGAATGGGCCATCCATTGGTATGAGAGCTCAAGTCAGGTGACAGTTGCAGAATGTGATAACTACACAGTGCTTCAGTAAAGGCTTGATGATCGCACTTCACTTCCGTTTTGATTAAAATGTTACTATCAGAGAAATACCCAGTAAAACAACTAGAACCTGATGTGCACCTAGGATGTATAAATGCCACAACTGAACCCTAGACATTAAACTGTCATATACCGTTGACGTTTTCATATCAAATTTGCATGCTGCAGTTTATTACGTGCAAATCAAACGAACAACGAATGCAGCCTTACTTTTCTCTGGTCTGTTACCCTTGAAGTGGGAATGAACTGACTAGATGACCATACAGGTCACATCAGTACACAAAGATTGACGCGTCTACTAGTATATGAACTGACCAATGATTGCCTGCGCGAATAAATGACGACGCCACATCCAAGCCGACACTCACCGCCTACTGACTCACTCGGTACACTCATGAGTCTAATATTTTGGTCTATAGGTGCTCTTGTAACAGTGTAGCTTGCTAACAAGCCCGTGTATGCTACGTTAAGAGACGTGTTCTCTATCTCACGGTTGAGGACAACCGGTTTGTGACGGTCCACCTAGAACACAGCTGCTGTTTAGTTCCACGATTCTGTCTAGTGGCTCTACTAGTGACGTTCGTTTGTATTTGTTTTATAGATTTGTATGCCCCTTTTTCCACCTCATCGAAACGAAAAGAAGACCTATTGTGCGGTACGTCAGTATTTTGTTTAATCTTTCCAGCCGCTTACTTAAAATAATCAATTCAAACACTTAAATGTGATGCTAATTGCAAACAATAGAGCAGATAAAATGACAGGGGTTAGAAGTTCAGTATCAAGCAAAACTGATCTTCGATATTTTGATCACTAAGGTTTCACTGATAACCGGAAACTTCGGGTTTGAGTTGTGCAGTAATAAAGTGAATGAACTGGTTGAATTCACTATGTAAGCATGCATCCGTACTTGTTTGGTATTCGAGGATGATAGGTTGTGTTGTTTCTCTTCAGCCGTGCTAATGCCTTGTTCCATAGAATTGATCAGCCAGTTAGGGATCTTTTCCGCTATTCGGTGACGAAGGCACAGATCCGTTCTGCCAACGTAAATGTAATTGCAAGTACAAATAAATTGATAGATAGTATGGGAAGTAGATTGGTCAGATGGACAACGTTTAGTTTTACTCAGACATACTCCGCGGGTTGATTGTAAGAGGTACAGTTCAGATGAATGATAAGTTCGATATAGAGCAGATCAAAGCCTATCCCTAATTGTGTTAGTCAGATGGTCTCCTGGAAGTGATAACCATATGAAAACATTCTTTTTGGAGACGATGTACACAGCTGACCTTTCATGGATCGGTTTGCTGTGGGTGCTAATAGACTTCTGCGGATATACATGAGCAAGAAACGCCTTCGCTATGAACCGCTATTTCAAAGCTAGCGTATCAGCCGTACAAAGTCGGAGAGCACCATTGAATGTTGTTTTAATGAACACACGTTTATTGTTGACCGGCGCAAGACTAACAGAATGCATATGCTGGTCAGGCCAAGTGGATTTGCCGGAAAACGGAGGGGCGTGAAGTCCCATCTAACTGTCGATTGAGTGGAACATTTAAGTAGGCTAGGTTACTATTGGATTCCATATCAGAAATAACAGACAAAGAAGGGTGTAAAGAATTCGTGGTGTTTTAAAACGCGATGAAATGATCATGTTTAGTAAAAACCAAAATGTCATCAATGTAACTTTGTGAACTACGGTTGAATGAATATGGTTTGAAAGTGAACTTTCTATCATTCCTAGGAAAACGTCGGCAAGTGTCGGATCAACAGGACTGCTTATAGCTACTCCAGCAACCTTCCAAAAATGAGATCCTTTAAATACAAGTCGTTTGTCTTGTGTGCATAAAAGAATAAGATCTCTAAGGTATTCGAGAGGAATAAAGATGGAAATATTTTGCGATAAAATAAAATCACACAAACATTCGACAATTTCATTCAAAGGAACATTGACAAAAACCGATTCGGCGTCCATACAAAACATTTTTGTGCCATTCACGGAAACATTTTCCAAAACTCATCAAATCAAGAATATCCTTGAAAAATAATGTATTAACATTTTGCGCACCGGGTCAAGCAACTCTTCAAACCAACCAGCAATTTCGCCAAATTCAAATGGATGGGTAAAGCATGAATGGGTACTGATAAGGAGATGGTGCTGCTGGCTGCTGGGGTGAGTTATGAAGTTTAAATTTATCATAAGTGAACTGAGACCGCGAATTGCGAAAACTGCCCCACTCGCTCACAGCACCCAGATGTCTTCATGACAGTAAGATTACGCAATAGGTATGTAACCTGTGGTTATACAGGTCTCGTGTTCCATCTTCCATTATGTGTCCATTTTCCATTTTCCCAGGATTTCAACAGTTTTCTTGGGGGAACTATTGTTTTTTATTTGCACATATAAACCTCAATTTCATAAAAAGAGTACTGTGATTACAGCTGCTGCTGGTCCTGACAGAACTAAGCTGAATGGAGAAAAAACTCTGAAGAAGGAAGGCAACAAAATGTTTTTATACAGTAGAGAGTATAATCGTAATGATGCCAAATATCTATAATCCACCATACATCGTTAAGTATCAAAGCGGTTGTAACAAGCGGTGTTGATGGTGGCACAGTCCACATACTGATAAGTGACGCTTTACAGTTACATCGAGAACAGCAAGTGATTATGTCACCACCTGTTCGCTTGATGTTGCGCACGAACGCCGGCGCTACTCTGAGTGATTTTTACTATGGGTATTTAGGGTTTATTAGCCAACCAGAACACCCGATAATATTTTATTGATTTTGCTGTCGGTAACGAAATAAAAGCTCCGTCAACTATACAAGCTGGCTGACTGTGATGTCTCAGAAGTGATCAGTTTGCTAATTGACAGCTAAGTGGATGAGACCTGGAGAGATAGGGATGGTAAGAGCAGGTTTATCTTAGGCTCGAAGTGGACAGATTTATGGGCATTGGAATTAAACGAATCACACACACAAACATTATCAGGGTGGTTATTAATGGTCAATCCGAGCTGCTTTATGATACCACGGTTGATGACAGTTAAAAATACGCCATCTGTTTCAGCTGTACCTGTGCACATCATTTGCGGATTTTTACGATGACTGTGTACAGGTCGGCGAATCTTTTGCATATATGGTATGATCTAAAGCAAGTCCATATTCCGATGGCCATTTAGTATGTGATCAGTCGGAGAGGGTTGATTTCAAAATTGTCCATTTTTTTATGGCCACTAATCAATCTACGTGAAGAACGCAGTGCAGTTCCGTAAGGTAGAAAATGCCAGTTGTAGCCCATGTGTCCGTTATGTTTCCTTGATTTGCAAGAAAATCTAGTTAGTCGCTTGCTATTGACATGAAAATCTCGTTTATGTTTATCCTATCTTTTAAATCACTGAACTGTTTTTATCCATTCCGACAAAGCAGATAGAGAACGTCATGGGATATCGACAGCTCGGATTACTTTCATCAATTTTTATCGCAAAACCAACAAATATTACCTAAACTCCACATAACAATAGCCAGTGAACGAAGAAACCGACTTGATGTAAATCATTCGGGTGCTAATCAGACCATCGGTTTCATGGCACTCAAATTGATTGCATCAATGTCATTTGTGCGTAGGTTTTGACGCAGTTCAATTTTCCTTCAGACTGTGAACCTGTGTAGTCTGTTAAATTATCTGGAGTATCATGTTTTTTTGTACAGAAAAAAATCCGTCTCAGTTCCAGAAAGAGCATTGAACTTGTAGCTTCGGAGTGGACTCTGTGTTGGCAGATATGTATTTGAGAATGCTTAAAAGACTTTATTGCGTGACCGGAGTGCTAGCCCCAGCCGTGGCAAGGATATGCACTACTGACGAGCTGCTCTAATGAGAACGAAACTCGAATCTAGTGCTTCTTTTCGAATGGGAATGCGAAAGCTGCGATCGATTGTGGGTGATGTTCAAATTGAAAAGAATCTTATTTAACCAAAACCACTTCAGCAACAGATCAACTGGAAAGGGTGGAGAGACATAGTGAAAAGACCCTGATGGATAACGGTCATCCCAGAAAATGCACAGATATTCACAGTGAGAAGAGGGCACCAAAAATGACGAACTGCAGTTTGACGGAAAACTACTAATGCAATTCAAGGATGGCCACTTAACCAAGACTTGGGTAACAAATATACCTCAGTTTTGCAACGTACTCATTCGGATGCTGAATAGCGCGTACAGGTAGGCAGTGCAGAGTTGTCTCGCCAAAATGGTAGTACACACTCAACCAGTCACAATGTTCCTCATATAATCTACCACTGGTAGAATAGTTCGGTTTTTGCAGCAACGTACGATGAAGCGTACCCTTAGTGGATATTGTTACCCTTGGTCACAATCAAATCAAAGACCACCGGTTGCCATACCCATCCTAACAACTGGTCACTTAGTTGATCCGGCCCAAGTCACTCAGGATATGGTTACGTAACCACAGTCCGATTCTGCCAATAACCAGTGGAGCAATGCTAATCAGACAACCTAAACAAACGTTGTGTAGACAGAAACCGCCGACGCAGTCAATCAATCCTCTTCTGATGATCCTCTAATCAGTTTGCGAAATTTTGACACCAATTTGGTTTGTTTGTTTACATGTTGTTGCTGCTTGTAGTTTCCGTAAAATTTACTGCTCTTACGTCAGCGAGTGATGAGGTTAAATGGGAGTGTCAGCGGTTTGCAACGTGTCTTCTCTCTGTTGCATGAACAGCTGCGCCTGATTTCCAATTCACCCGAGTGAAGATGATTGTCAAACACGTGAGATAGATTCAATCCAAACCAGGATAACTAGCTTCGAGCTGCTGAGAAAAACGTTTGCAGACAAGCGAAGATTGATACTATTGGATACTACATGTGTATTCTTTGCAAGCCTGGACTGCGACATTGAATACGTTGATTACTACCAGAAGGGAAATCATATATAGTCGCAGCATATGTTTCGAGGCCTGGTTTGTCAACCTGGTCACATGTTTTGGTGAATTCAAAGTATATATCTACGATTGTACTAGAAGTACAAGAAACCCGTTGACGTCTCCAAGGCTACCATCTGTAGTGTGTTAGTCAAACCCTTGAAAAGCATTCGGACTGATGGGGAATCAGTGAAACGTAACTAGCCGACGTTTGGTTCTGACCATCCGGAATGAAAAAAGACAAGTTTGAACCGACAGATTCATTGAAGCGTGTCCACCTTACCTCTTTCCTCGCTCATCCAAGCTGCGTCTGTAAACACACATGTACACACATACACACACTGTATGTCTTGCCTCAGATGCCTACACCTTTGACAAATGTCTGTCCCTTGGGTAAAGACCATTTAACCAGCTGCCACAAGCCTTTTCACATTTGGCAAGGGGTGACCGAAATGAGATTTTGACAGATACAGGAAAGATGTTCCCAAGAGAGAAGGGGAGACCAAGAGGCAGACTACTGTGTGTGCTTGGTTCAAAATCGTTTAGACCTAATGTCAATCATATTTTGTGCGATATTCACAAACTTCACCTTTCCTAGTGTTTATTTAGTTCTGCTCTACCGGGGTTTTGTAGGTCTGGTTTGTGCACCCAAAATTCACGTTGACTTGTTTACAGACGTTGAGAGAACCAGTCATCTGCGCTTAGGACCCAGTGAGTGAGCAGATTGTTAAAGAGAGAGAGAGAGCTAGTGGAGGAGGATGGTTGGGGAAATCTTGAGCAGCTGACAGATGTGAGGAGGGGAACAACTTGCAACCGTCGCTGGCAAGTGATCCGTTCTGTTCTGTAGCTAATAATGAGGCTAAATCGACGACTATCCTCAGCATGAAAACCACCCCTTCCCAAAGAACTAAAATTTGTTTGTTTTTAACAAGAAATGGTTGTTTATTCTCTTTTCAACAACCTTCAGAGCAAGGCTTGTTGTGCTCAGCTGTTCTATTCTCTTAAACGCATTGTTTGGAAGAGGGATAATGTCATATCGTTGTATAATACACAGCTTCGTTTGTGAGTAGTCTAGCACGACTTGTGCTCGCGGGAACTATAGGACAGGTCTCAAAGCTAGGAAGACGACGGGCCAGAACCGAGTACTGGAAACATGTATATGCACAATGTGTAAGGTGTCATCAAGGTGCTCAGAGGATAACTGACGTGTATATACGTCAAAGTGCTGTCCTCAGATCGTCTAGGTAGGACGCCACATACATCTGATTCCAGTAACAAATTGCTCTGAAGTGAGCACTGCGACCACATATACCAGCTCAGCAGGGTTTCCGTCCGTCTACGCTACACGGACAACTGTGAGTACATCTGGCGACAGACTTCAAGGTGATTAGATTTCCCCCCCAATAATTTTGCTATTTTTTCCAGCTAAACTGACTAGAATAATTATGGTTGAGAATAGTGAAAGTCCTCAGGACCAATTTATCTTGAATATTTCTGATGGAAACTAGTGAGGGTTATCCTACAAGTTCCCCTCAATGTTCCATTTCCTCCAGATTTTAACGAATTAATCAGAGAGACTATGACTCGGAGCAAATTCTCTATGAATTTCTCCAACATCGTTGTGTAGCCGTAAACTGAATATTAGCTAGCTGATTATACCTCTAAGATTTGTCGTTTAGTTCCGGCAAAGATAACGGGCTGGCAACTGTAACATGTTTTACATGAAACAGGAACCCTATCCATGCCAATCGAGTAATGTCCTGTCGCAAGATTACGTATTACCATTTGATGTGGTGGGCAATATTAATGTTTTCAGTGTATCTATCCTGATGAATCAAATCTTGTACGTTGTTGAGAATGCGCCACAACTGAGTAATGATCGTTCATCGCTTGCCTGCTTGTCAGAGCGCGCCTGATCCTTTCAAAGATCGTGTACTTACCACATTCAGATATTGGGATCAGATTGTTCCATTTTCTTCATTGAGGACTAAGTTTTCCTAGAGGGCAAGGACCTCTATGCAAAGCTGAATGTGTTCATGAATGAGATAACTAGATTGCTGATGTTGCAATAATCAAGTCACCAACAGTCTTTCAGCAAACCGGTTGATCCGAAACAGGTTAAACATTCTATCTTAACTTTCGGCTTGTTCACTAGATTCAGTTATGTACAAACTGTGAACGTTATTGAAATATTTACTTCATACTATCGTCTGGTTTGTAAATGGTTTACAGGATTTTTACCATTATCCAAAAGTACTCGAACTTGACAACATACAGAAACAACAGCAGTATGCGGCTGCAAGGTTCTTCAAGTCTACTTCACATTATCTAAAAGGAATGAACATAAAAGAGTAAATTACGACTGTATTTTTGTCCCAGCTGCCTCTAGTAAACTGGGTCCTTGTCAGGGTATTTTCATATGTTATTATTCGGAAGTCAAGTTGACAAAGTTTGTGAACTGAGTTTGGGCTACTGTGCGAAACGCGCACTAGTCCCGGTCGCATTGAGAATATGGCTACTTGGAGTTCCTCCAGTTTTTGCGTTCTCGGCCTGTAGATCTTGTGTTTGAAGTAGCGGGAAATTCATATGTTGATGTACGCGGTTGACCACTTCTTTGAAGGTCAGGAACACTGCCCGTTGTGACAAACTTTTTCATTAGGCTTCGAACTGTTTCAGGCAACCGATCATGTGCCCATATGCTTCGTACTGAAACTCTTAGTGTTCACGACATTCTCACCACATAAAAGCCAATTCAATACACTGTTCAGTTTTCATATTACCAGCACGTTATCCATTTACTTGCGTTCCACAGGAGCTGTATGGTCCCAGCATGATAAACCCGTTCAGACCAAATTGTATGCGGCTGTTGTCCAGTAAACTGAACTGAACTGAGTAGTGTGGTCCAACATAATTCAAGATTAACAGAATCAGACAGATGGACACATACACACACAGATCATATTAATCACACAAAGGCCCACAAGTCCGATGCGCCTTCAGTGAAATGAAAGTATCGATTGTAAACCGTCATCAGAAGCATATACACTCACAGTTCTGTAGAAGTCAGTTTGAAAACAAACATGATGTTTGTAAGGAGTGTGTGACGCCCATTATCCCGCTCCGCCCAGTTCGGTCAGTGCTCACATGTGTCAATATGCTATCCTAATTCGTAACTTAACCAAAACCCTTAGGATGCGAGTGTTTTGTGTCAACCCAAACGGAATGGATATATCGCTTATCAGGGCATTGCCTCTCAAACGCTGAAACTGTTACAGAAACGTGTGTGAACAACCACATGTTACTGATCGTGGACCCTGCTGGCCATACCACTGAATCGATCGGGGCGTACGCTTCTACCCCTATATACAGTTAACTAATCTAGTTGTGGTTTCGGCGGTGTGTTGGACCCGTTCGTTCACCTGACTCGGTTAGGTTGCGCCGCCGATCGGTAAGCTCTTTGGTCTGGACTCCAGATTTTGGCGCCCGGACAGAGTTCCCAGACAGGCGGTACATATACTTATTTACCTGTCTTTATCGAACTGAATAACAGTCAGGAACGATTGTGTTAGTGCAGTGATGAAACACTTCATCAGTGACTCAGCGCAGAACCAGTCTCATGTCAACATGACCTGTGAAACAGCCAGTGCCTCTGAGTCCATCAACTCCACCAGGCACGAATACATACATGGATGTGGAGTCTTCTACACAAACACAGGCGAGGGAGCTTAATTCGAATCGGTCTGCTAAGAGAGCACTCAACAAGCGACACATGCTGTCACGCAAAGGCTCAAGGAGCCAGTATTAAGTAGCACTTATCATGTAACAGCAAGCTGATGCAATAACTAACGTTCTTTCTTTCTGTGGAGCAGGTTGGCGCTTCTTTCAGTCGTTCTGAAAAGCCTGTTCGAAAGAACAACAGCCTGAAGATAAATACTAGGCTATCTGTTCGTCGCCCAATTGTGCTGTCTACGTTGCTGTGCGACAGTGAAACAGTCGTTGTGTCAGTGTAACTTGGGCTATCTGAGCCGTTTCCATTTGTGATATCTAAGGCGTATCTTGGATATTTGGTGGTCGGACTTGGTTCCGAACACTGAGGTATTACGGCGAGCGGACGTGGACGGGATGGAAGCCATGCTAATGCTGAGTCAGCTTCGTTGGCTGGGTCACTTCCGTAGGATCAGCGACGATCGGATTCTTAGGCGGCTGCTATACAGACAGGTAAGCGAAATCCTGATGGTCAAAAGCGAGAATGTCATGATGTTGTCCAGGTAAGTTTTCCGCGTTGTGACGCTGATTTTAGATTTTGGAAGGATTTAGCATACAGCCAGACAGTCTGCAGGAATATGATCTAGACAGGCATTTGAAAGTTCAGCGGACGACCGTTTCGCAAGCGTGAATTTAAGAGCGCAAAGAAACCACAAATGTCATTAATTGTGGTGACATGACTATATGACAATGTGATGAATGTGGTCTTGAATGCTCTGGTAGTTTCGGATTATTAGGGCATCAACGTACTCAGTCTGCACCGTCAATAAACAGACGACAAGTAGGTTAAGCCTAGGTAGGCTTCATTAGTTGTACGTATGTCTGCTTTCGTATCAACTAACCACTGTCGTCGTTTCTTAAATCACATGCACTCGTGTTCAGAAAGTTGTAAAATGACGGTTTTCTATCCATTCTTTTCTTCAGCCTTGTTGTTACTTTGCAAGGTGGATGTCTTGCTTGTTCTCTGTCTGATTCTAAACTTTAGCGCATCTCTTTTTATACCTTTTTCCATACTGGTTTCTCTTTTAGGCATAAGAATGTATCTTTCGTGTAAAAGCCATTCGTTTTAGTGCAGTAGAATTTCTCCATTGTATTTTTAGGCTGTGGAAGTGGCCTTTTTGATTGCGACTGCACGCATTGGCTGATGCGCTAGGACAATGTCTGAGGGAACACTTGAGTTGTGAAGGCTGTCATGTAGTCCAATCATTGGGTTGTACTCTCTGCCCCCTCTGGGCTGGACTATATACCCCGACTGGACCACATGACGGCCTTCACAACTCAAGTGTTCCCTCGGACATTGTCCTAGCGCAGCAGCCAATGCGTGCAGTCGCAATCAAAAAGGCCGCAAAATATGAGTCCAATAGACCAATCATAGGTCAATTCCACAGCCTAAAATACAAAGGAGAAATTCTACTGCGCTAAAACGAAAGGGATTTACACGAAAGATACACTCCTATGCCTAAAAGAGAAACCAGTATGGAAAAAGATATAAGGCATAGTAATATGTCCTCAGTGCATCGGATATCCAATATCGTGCATCTCAGCTCATACCATGCCATTGGAGTTCCTTCATTTTTTGGTTCCCAACGATAAGAGTCTCGATGCAAACTAACTCACTCTTATGGTCGCAAACCACGCTTGGCCTTGGGAGCTGTTTATTGCAAGATATTGATTGTAGGTATGTGAAGATATGGAACAACGAACGTAAAAACTATTTTTAATGGCTGCTGTGCATTCATAACCTTGGCAATAGTGGAGCCACATTCTCTTTGGTGACGTATTACGCACAGTGCACGTACACGTTTCCAACAGTCGTTTCTAGTCTCTGATCTTCCCGGCGTTGAGACCTAGTCTTTATTTTCCGGACCTACAAGTCGTGTTATACTACTTATAAACGAAATTGCATGTTGTACAATACTGCCATCTAGCCAAGCAGCTTTAGTTGCTTGGATCACAAATACCTCCATTTATACGCATCCTGGACTTATCTTTTCGGTTTTACACTGGACACATGGTGTCTGAGTGAAACCGAAAATGGTGCAGCGCAGGCCATTCCTAATGCACAAGCCTCCTTTTGATAACATAACCAATCTGATGCGGAATGCCGTGAGCTGTGTGCGTATTTTCCAGCCTGAACGCAGAGTCAGAAGTAGTGATATCATATTTAACAGTAACCGTGCAATCCGTAACTTCTCTATTGACCGATTTTCTCACTCAATATGACAGATATTTTCATATTTACGTTGTAGTTATCAACCCGCCGATCAAACATAGAAAATAAATTTTTGGCATTTTATTACTGTCACAACTTCAATGAGTATTTTCAGACTATTGTTGTATCTAAAGGATTCAGCGCCACAGTTGCGTTTGCTATAAAGTAATGTTAGTCTATCGTTTTAGGTGTCTGTTCACATACCTAAACAAGTTCGCATCCTCTGTTACGTATCTCTTACTAAGATGACTTTACCGATCCTAATTAGCTAGGAATTCATGGCAGACATAAACGTTTACTGTCAGTACATTTTCCATTTGGATGGATACTTCATAAAAGTGATGACAAACTTATCGTGGAACACAGTCCTAGTGGCTGCAGTGGTTTATCATTAAATCCGCAGTTATTGCCCAACAAATTGTGCAGAATATTTGAGTGTCTGCCAGTAGGGTTATAGTCAAACTTTATTTCAATCAGTTTGTGGTATTCCACAAAGTGCCCCGATTGGTATGAAGCGCATTTATGCATCAAATCACTGCGTTTAGAGAACCACTGAAAGCGGTTAAGATTACGCTGTAACTGAGCGCTTGTCATTCCCCAGCTTTGGGTGTAGACAAGTTTTTCTAAAGTATTGTTGTATTTGATCCTGACATCCGTTCACTTTCCTATGATAAGTCTCATGTACCGGTTTTGCCAGTAGTTGATAAGCTTACTATTCAAATAACCAGTGTCGCGACCTTTCACATAGTCTGATGTCTACAGTATTGCGCGGTGCAATTTGGTTTAATATTAGTAGAAGTTTTAATTGTAGATCGATGTGAGTTTGTGGCTACACTTCAGATGTATATGGTCTGAATAATCGGCAATCTGCCCAATCACAATCACGATGTATTTGACAGTTGATGTCGATCGTTCAATGAAACTTTAGTGCCATGAGTGCTGTCAGCGTTGTGATTTTATCAGTGAGGTATGATGTTTAGAACAAGACACCAACATGATCAAGCTATTTCTGATGTAACGGTACCATCCAACATGAGAATTAACCTGGTCTGCGGTCTGGTTGTTAAAAAAAAGAGTTATAAAAAAGCAATTGGGAACACATGGATTACCTTTTTCCAGTGTGGTCTAGGTGGTCCAGGTACCTACTCAACACATCGATCATAATTACCTCAGTTTAGTATCCCAAACATTTCCTCCCCGCTTCAGTCCACTGGCACACTTACACGAAAACTATTGGCGAATAACTGACCGAAGGACGAGTGCCGTACGTCTGTCTCTACAGTCACAAGTTGCACGCGGTAAAACTAGTACCAATCGCCGGCAATTGTCGGGCCTGGTTTGGGTCCACTACATGCCGATGACCACATGCTGTTGGTGCATCTGCCACGGATACTTGCATACGGATTTACTGCATGTGGTAGGTCCTCAGCCATAACCATGTGTATGTTTGATGCATGTGCGTGGGACCACTACAAACAAAACTGGGCAGTAAGGTTGGAATGCCAACCGGAGCAAGCGCTCGTGTTGACAAGACAAAACTCACGCGGAAGAACCAGAACTGCTAGGAAGAAACTGAAAAAAGGTGTGTCTATGCTCGTATAGATGTGTGATCTGTGGTGTCTGTTACCATTCTCTACAAACGGATATTGGGAACAGGTGGTGATGTGGCCGTGTATTTTGCCGGATGATTGAAAAAATACGCGATTTTGGTTAGCATAGGGATTTGCATCAAACAAACCTGATGATACCAAAACTCGAGTTATTTGGAGACACTGGACTTATTGCGTTGTGTAAAAAATTATGGTTGTCTAATTCCAATACTCAAACTTTCCAGCTAGGTTTATTAGAAAAGAATGAGAAACAATGAAGGTTACTCACTGTAGCAGGAGAACACGCAGATACTTAAATATAAAATTGATGAAAACCAATGGTATAGCGTAAGATGTCTTATGGACGGACATTTCGTTCACATCTCATCTGTTACTACAGCGAACTTACTGCAGTCAATATACAACGCCAGTAGACAAGACAACATTGATGGGGAGTGTTCAAGACTAAGGAACAAGCTTTCAGATGGCAAAACATGAAGCACATAAGCAGAGTTATGTTAAGAGGTCAAATAGTCGCAGGCAGTTAATTGCGGGTTGGAGAGAATGTTAATATATTTTGAGCTTGATTGAGAACCAAAGCTCTTATAGAGGCATATGATGGAAAGATGACAACGTTAGAGAATCGTGGGGAATTTTTGAAGTAGGATAAATTCACAAGAAAAGAGACGGACTAGTAACCATTTGTTTCTGGACGCATAGCACCGGTCCTTTTTCGACGAATGGCAACAGCCTCAGAAAACCGCGGACCTTGCTTCGTTCTCAGGCAATATATGATGTGGAATACATCAGCACGACAGACTATATGACCCGTCTCATGTAAGCGCTGTAACACTGCACTTCGATCAGTGCTAGTTCCAGAGGTACACAGGTAGTTGGGGATGTGTATACTGATGCGCGTTCCCAGTTGCCTCGATATACAGCCAACATACTCGCATCTACAAGTGCAGGTGAAAACAAATAATACATTTGATTGGGGGACCGAGTACCTCCTTGCTGAAGTCGGCAGTTGCCTAATTTTCTCAATGAGCACGACCTTCGGGGTGTTGTATGCCCGTCTGACTGTAGCTGCAAATCTTCGTCCGATTAAAACTGACATGTTATCTTCTTTAAATGGTAAACGAAGGTGGAACATTCATTATAATGGGTTTCAGGCCAGCTGATTTAGAGTTTCTGAATAGATTGAGATGAATGACTGTTGACAGTCAATGTCTCATGAATACGTCGTTCTTCATTTTCAAGCTTGTCAATTGTGAAAATCTTAAGGGCTCTATAAAATAATGAAATTTAAATTTAAATTCAAAAAAATAATGCAAAAGAGATAATGTTTTTAGGAAATTAGGGCAGAAGATTCAATAGGTAAATAGCGTCCGGATAAAGTTTGCTGTAGTGTATGGTTCTGGCCTAAAAGCCATTCTTATACAACATAACACCGACAAATGCAATTGTATCGTCGCCTTCAATTTCTGCCGTGAATCTGACTTTCTTGTGCTAGAAGTTCAACTGATCACGCGGTTGGTTCATCTAAGCTTGCACACTGAAAATGATGAAAATTTCATCTATGTACTGTCATTAAATTTCTGTCTATCCAGTTGTTACTTTAGTCTGTTCTTCAAGATAGCTCACAATAGCTCTTCTAGTAAACACGTCCAAGTGGACTATGCACTGCATTTCCATCAATCCGTCTATCAGATATTTCATCAAACAGAAGCTTCACGTTAAGTGTGCATAGATGAATTAGTTTACATAACTTGTTCGGAAGAAGCCCTAATTGCTGATTGTCAGAAGGTACATAATTAGTTACATAACTGGTGAGCAGTGATTGTACATCAAAATACGCCATTATCATGTTTTCCACATTGACATCTGAGACCATATCCACAAATTGAAATGTGTCCTTCAGGTCAAAACAGCTAAGTTTTGAGCGTATTGGTTCGATAGTTTCCACCAGCCATTGAATAAGTGTTTGATAGGGTGAGTTGATCATTAACAAAATTGGTCTGAGTGTTTGTGAGTTTTTGGCAGACCGTAGATACGCGTGGACATTCGCTGTAGTAAGAGGTGAGATATGAATGAAATGTACAGGCACAAGACATCTTACGTTACACTATTATCTTTTTGATACTTATTTTATGGAACCACAAACCCCACTTTATATGTTCTGCAAATTATAACTACGTAAACAACAGCTCAAGAATTAGCCTGCATGCATTACGATCAACGATTGTACGATTGATAACCCAACGATCTCGTTTTATGCCAGTGGACTGTGAAATGTTGTCTTGTTCACTATTGGGTTCGTATTAACGAATGTTTTTCCTTTCTATGGAGATATTATAAAAGATGCTAGTAAATTCAACGATCAGTGGAACAGTAAGGAAAGACACGGTCAGTAATTCAGATTTCTGTTGATTTTGAAACTTACCACATACCAATGAGTTTAACCATGATGGGGGTTAAATTGCATTCCTGGAATAATCAATATAACCAACCGACAACCTTCGGGAATGGCGTACTGTGACTGTATGGAGATTACCTGGTCATCTATCTGACGTCAAGAATCGAATAGAATGTGGTGAACTCAGAATCTCTTCATAAAATATTGTGTTTGTATAAGTTAGCTTTCAACGGTTCTTTGTGGCGAACTACCTTCATGTTCGACAGAATCTGTGGTTAAGGATGACACCATGTAGACCTTTTTGTCCAGCTGGGCAATCCAGTTTCTAATCAAGCAGTAGTAGTGTGCTTCATTTCGCTCATTCCGAAACTTAAAATCGTTCCACGGTGAGCGGATTCACCTTTAACATACACAAACAGGTTACCGATTCAAGGAAGTTAGGGTTGGTCCAACGCCTGCGGTAGCAAAACTGCTTACAACGGTTGTGCTTCGTTTGCTAAGGTTGACACACGAACAACGTTTATCGGAAGACAGGATGTATTGCCTCATGGCTATGGCTACAATGATCACATCTTTACATTCAGTCAGAAGATGCAATACCGTTAAACTTATAGAAGACGGACAACTGTTGCAGTTTTACATAACAAGGGTTACTGATTTGTTGGAAAAGAATTTCATCTGAAACTATTAACGAAAATCTAAATTATGTCCATTAAATTGATGACTAGCTTAGAAGATATTGATATCCAGAAGCAACAAGAAACCCAAAGAAACTGTAAAAATCTTCGAATGGAAAAGAACGGATGGAAAATTAATTATAACCGGTTGATTGTAATTCAACCCATGACATTTAAAAAGACTGGGAACAACACTCAAATCGATAATGTCACCATATTAATGGAAAAGTTGGCATGACAGTAAAATGCAAGTAGTATCAGAATACGCCATTGAAACCAGCATTCTTTTCTTAAAAAAACAGATTTCAATCGTTATTATTGGTTCAATCGTTAGTGTTAGATTTTTCGATTAGTGAGTTTTATTGGTCATATCGAATGTATCAATAAACATCTTTTTCATGTTTGCTTGCTACTAGGTTACTAATGCTTGGTCTACTCGTTATAACACACAAAAAGCTCATTGTTAAACGGCCCGTTTCGCTGCCGAGCAAAAATAATCAAGACCAATGAATCGCATCTCGACGGTGACGTTACAACTCATGGCAATCACTTGACCGGTGTGAAACAAGTTTGCTTCTCTGTGCCCTCCACCTCGCCCGCTAGCATTTTAAACCTCCAGCTGATATAATTATCCGTACATTACGCCCACCAGCAGCCGAGAAACGATTTCATAGATTACTTCAATAGTCCAAGTCACTCTTAACAAACAGACTTCCCAATAGAAGCATAGAAAGGATTGAATTCTTTTGTAAGGCCATACATTAATAGCTGTCTCGTTGTTTACAAGCCGAGACACAGTTACATTCTTTCATTGCAAAATAAGTTGATTACAAAGTGATCAACACTTTATGTCAAGCATTCATCCTGAACTGTTCCTTGGTCGTTGACTTACCATACATTGTCAGATCACCAGTGCTGCTCTATGTCCAAGGTATAAAATCGCGATGAATTACATAGGGTCTGCTGGATAGGAACACACTGTAAAAAGACTTGCACTTATCTACTCAGTGACTCATGCATAACCACATGCTATTCAACGTAGCCAAATGCAAGTATGCACATCCGTCATCAAAGCTGTGTTGACTGTTATCAGGGTGCTCACAAATCGGCACTTTGTATGTGCAAAGCGGACATGGCAACACTGCTGACAGACGAATTACGTCAGTCTATAAATTATGCAGCTGACTAAGAAACCACAAATGATTGGGATTCTCACAGGAAGAATCTTCGGACGTTTACAATTTAAAGTATTTTCCACAATGTAAATCGTCCTTCTATTTCCTCATATGAAGACATACACGTGGGCATGTCGTCTTGTTTAAAAAGACAGCTCTCACTGGAGATGTTCAAAGACGGGCTACTGAGAGTCTGGAGGGGTAAATTGTTTAACTTCCCAGGAAAACGACCTTTACTGGATTGGTTATCAATTAGCTATACGTATTTCAGAAGATCCCTATCTTAAACTTATACGGCTGTAAACAAACACACTATCACCTACTAGCAAACCACTGCTCATTAATATGAAACAACCAAATAAGGGGTTGCGCTGTTAAAGACAATGTTTAACAAGGCAGGTTTTTGTTTGAACAATCCTGTTGGCTATGAAACGCACTTTGTGGGTACTTAAACGGAGCTGGTTGGAAAGCCTATGTGAATGTGAATGCGGTTATCAGTTTTGAGTGACGTTCAACTCACAGTAATTCAAATCCTTTGTTACTCATCAGTACTTCAACGAATTTGTTGATTTCTGGAATTTTAGTATGAGTCTTGGTTCATCGATGAGAATTCACACTGTAGTTCCTGTGTCTCTTCTCGAGGCGATCGGACAATCTGAGCATTACTCGTGAACGAATGTGGTTGGGCGTTATATGATAATTCAGTCATACCTAATGTGAAGTCAGTGGCACAGTGGTCAACACGTTTGCAATATGAAAGTGTGACCGGTGTTAAGAGCATGGCATTGCTGATGAGCCACAACAAGAGCAAAACTCGGGTATATTGCTTTTATCCGAAAGGGGCTGGCTGAAAAGTCTACGGGACTGCGAACGTAGTAACAACTGTGAGCAGTGGTCAACGTATGACAACCAAATTACCCTGCTACTGATCACTTAATAACTCTGTGGCCACGGCTGCCTCGGTTAAAGTTATGAACACGCCTAGTAGTCAACCAATACGCGAATACCGGCCGGGGCTATAGCTTGTCTGGCCACACAAGCCACCACACATGTCTCTGGGTGCCTGCTTGTATTTTACTTTTGACTGTCCATATATATTGTCTGCTGAACTAGTTTGGAGCCGCAATATTTTGTTTTCTGCATGCTAGTGTTAATCTTCGCGTTCAACTTTCTCCTTACGCCTGCCTTCTTCACACCTGTGAACCATCCAACAAATTTCATCCTCCGATTAGTATGGAGACAGGAACAAGCAAGCAACCGGTCTTCCCCTTCCTGTAGAAATCTATAAATCTGCGTTTGCTGTGCAGTAACCCGGTGTCCTCATTAATTTGTTTGGTTGACAAACGTTACTAACAAGATATTCAGCTGATACTCGAATTACACTGTTGGCTGAAATACCTTTGTAGCCCGATCGTTAAGATAGCAGGTCAGTTTTACAATGTTATGACTTCCGCATATAGAATCAATTTTCTGTGGATACCCCATACATTTAACAACGTAACATGTTTTGAATAACACTTTCTCTTGACCTATTTTCGTTTCTTTGTGACTCAAAATAACCGATTATGAAGTCCGTTGATGTCCTGTTGTCCTGACACTGGTTGACAAACTTTCGAGAATCAACCTATTAATCCCGTCTTGTACATGTCCACGTTAATAACCGAGTTGACATGTCGTGTCTAATACATCGACACAGTTCGACGTTTTATAACGTTTTCCCCAACATTCCCAACGGCAGCATGACCTAGTTAAACAGGCTTGTTCATTCATCACACGCCCGACATGGTTGTCTGGTCCAGTTCGGCCAACACAGCTAGTGTCGGTAGGATGCTCTCTGGCATCATCATCCACACCCACACACATTCATTATTGTGATCACAATTTCGCACGGCCATTGATGACGAACTTTTCCAAATCAAAGTCTCTCAGGTTCTCTTACCCATGTTCATGCTAAGGGAGGTCTGAAAAGAAACGACGAAGGAACAGTAGGATACATGGTCCTACTGAAAGTATCTTTGATTCAAACTTGCACAACTTCATCCAGCAAACAGATTACAGGCTAAGGACCCATCCGTCCGTCATACTCCACAAGTTTCAACTGGTGATTCTCAACAAACAAAATCATTTCTACTGTGCTATCCAGATTTTTGTAGATTCTAATGTTTTGTGACACAATTATCTTATTAACTTATATTCGATACACTACCATTTATCTCTCATATATATTTTTTTATTGATGTTATTCACCTTCTGATCACAAGTTACTTTTGAGCTAATGTTTCATGACGTTTATGTGGTTGTAATCTATATTTCCAAAGTGGTCCAGTAGATTTTATCGTTTTTTAGTCTATCATTATAGTCTTTTTATGCCTGTTATGTTCGCTGTACAGATAGACTGCTTGACAATTGTTCTACTCAATACAACACTTCGTACTCGCACGTCTTGTCTTCTGCTTCCATGTAGTCGTTGCTATTGTGATCTAACAATCGCAATATATATATATATATATATTTGCTGCACTAGGGGATCAAATTCACGAGAACTTCTTTGTCGTTCAAGGGGAAATGTCTTTGTTCCACTACAGTCTAAACTGACACAATTAGGTAGATAAAGGAAACGAGAACCTAATGCTGGAGTCCAGGCATTGTGACAGCTCACACTGACAAGCATCCTACCTGAGTTGGATCAGTGAAGGCGCACGTTACAGCAATGGGCATAGATAGATCTCAGCAGAAGTGCGGACCAAGTGTCATTGTTCTTGAGCACTATCGTTAGCAAGCGCAATCAAAAGCTTTCACATTTGATGACAAGGCAATGCTCAGTGTGATGTCACTATAGCAATAGTCTACCCGCCCGCCTCATGACCATATGAACTGGAGTTACACTTCCGGTCATTGACACAGCTGTGCAGAAATAATGAGTTCTCTTGAAAGAGAAATTTGCACCCAGATGCCCGACCGAAAATTAATGCGAAGGCTTTGTTGTCTGCCAATCCAACACATCATTTGCTGAATTTTTGTCTACTGTTTATTAGGCGCATTTCACTTTAAAAAATTTATTCACGTACCTTGTCATAGAACACCAGTCTTAGCCAACTAGACCTGCACCGCCTTATGACGTAGTTACCGTAATCAAGTACAGTTGACTTAAAATGGGGATGTCCGTTTGCACATAAGTACTTTACTGTCCAATACATTCACCACAGTAGCTGCCTAAATCTGCACACCTGCGGTCAATATTAATTTCATGAAAACCTCTATGGTAAATAGCTTCAAGTTTGCGCAGAACTATCGATGACAGTGTAGACCATTTGAAAGTAAGAAATCTTATCATCAACCCTCGCGCTTCAGTCTACGTCGGATTGTTCAGCTGGCTGCCATCGCGCTTCTGAGACGATTAGTACATGTACCACTTAGACAATTCCACAATTTGTCACGCTCCTTGAGGTAAACATCAGCAGGTTACCGCTTAAAATGTATCCCTAGTATATGCACTATCCCTCCAGCAAATTCATCGTGCCTGGAGTTTTGTGGTGTACTAGCGATCACATGGGTGACCATACATCTCGGATCGTTTTATGTATGCGACCGATGTGAATAAACAAAACTATTGTCATCTCATCTCATCTGTCTTCTTGCCATGTCGGTCGGCCGGATATAGGACGTTCGCTGCATTAAAGGTCTGCACAACGATTGCATTTCTTTGTGTTGTACATTCGTATGTCGACCGTGTTCACCTGTCAAAAAGTGCTGTCAGATTGTAGCCGAACAACGAGTGTAAAACGTGACTCACACAAGTGGGGGAACTGCAGTCAAAGTCAGGATGAGCCTGAGAGCCTCATTCACATAGGTAGTGTGAACAGTATAATTATGGTACTCTTGTCCGAGTGCATATCCAAATAATTTTGATTCAAGTTCACATGTTACATCCGGCGGTCGGCTAACTGGGGGTATTGTGAATGAAAGGGTGGAGGTTCTGAAAGAAACATCTCAAAAATCTGGTATCGTTCATTAATCTACCAAAGTGACTACAGTCTGTGGAATCGATCAAGTGTAGATTTCAGACCAAGCTTATAGGCATTATGTACACAAGTTGTCTTCTCTTGTCCTCACATACACGTCTTTCTTTTTAGCCACGTTCATTGAATAACGAAAAATAGTCGGGGTTATTTTGCTGTTATTGGCTAAAAGCCACTCTTGTCACTAGACTTCTAAGTTGGTCTACTAAGAAGAGAAGCACTAGACCCAAATATCGGTTGCATAGTAGAGCTCGCCCGTTTACTCATGTCATTATGCGAACAGAGAATGCTCCAGTTGGAGATAAGTAAGCCAAAAATGGGTCTTATCATGACTTGAATACTGCGAACAAGTGATATCGTTTATCAGTGCACCTACATATTCGGGTGTTATCACTGACCTACCAAAGAACAACTATTGGTGTTGCTTAAAAGTAACCCGACTACTTTCGAAAATATCAAAATCGACTGTGATCTAAAAGTTGGTGACTCAGACTGTTACTGTAGCGATTTGGTTAACATCCGTTGGACTACTGGTGTGTGTGTACGATTGACCTAAAGTAATTCTCAAGTGACAACATTGTGTGTAACAAAGGTGACTGTTAGCGCTGTGTTGTCCCTTTCGATTCGAAGGATGAAGTCAGGTTCAGTTGACGAAGTTGTCTTCGGGATGAATTATCGTGCTTCCAAGCCATTACCCCAATTATGAGTAGATCTACTTCAGTAATCGTTCCTGAGAATTCTTAGTACCGTTTGTTTACAAGTTGTTGTTAGTTGGTCCGGATGATGCCTTACACTTAATGTCGAAATCGATGAATTTTGTTTGCTTTGATTAAAAAAATCGATTGTTAAGCCGATTTTGTTTCGTTCTTTTCTGCAAGCAGTGAACAATTATGGTGAATCATTTTTTATTATAACTGCATACAATGAATTTACTTTTGTCTTTTCTTGTTTACTACTATCATTGTATCTGCACTAAAACCAGCTTGTATGGTATTGATGGACACATTTCCGGCTGATTGATAAGCATTTTGTGAAACCCTATTTCTGGTTGTTTCATTTTGAAAGTTTTTCCTGCTTCACAATTTGAGTATCCGGTTAATTCATATTCAAGGTGAGAGGGCACTTTCATCGTAAGTTTTATCAATAATTCCGTACAAACACCGATCACTTCGAACGCCTTTTCTGACGTTTTTCGGACTTAGAAAACCGTCTGATTAATCCGATCACCTGACTCAATGTTACCGGAATTATCGATTGCTTTTCATTGAATCGATTACTCTAAGGCACTGAAAACAGTTAAATGGTCCCAAAGTAATATGCAGTAATTTTTTAACTGTATTTGCTCACTCAAAAGGCTGACTTAGAAAATATTTACACTGATAACAAATTCACAGATACAAATTAGGAGTGTTAGTTTATGTCAGTCGGTCGGGGTTGAGAATTCCGTTTTGAAACCCACGTTGAGTAGAAAGACAGAACACCTATCGTTGCAAGTAAACTGGTTGAAAACTGTCTAACTTGAAAAAGCACACATTAGATTAGAAGTTGATTTGGAAAAGTAACTATGTTTTTTGCGACATGTTCTCTGTGTCAGGAAACCTGATATTCTCATATGAAGAGATATAAACAGTGTACACCGATGACCTATTCACTTACACTTTGAGCCTGTAAGCAACTAACCACGACGGCCTTCTAGGTCTAAGTATACACAGTGAATTAGACTTGAGAAAGCTGAAATACTTTCGCTGCTTTCTTGAAAATGCGATGTTCAACAAACTCATTTTATTAACGTTAAAACACATCATGGTCTATCACGCATAACTAGAACGCTAGTTCTGAAAAGACAACAGCGTAAAGGGAGTACAGCGAGCCGCAGCATTAGAAAGAAATTCGATAGACGGACCTAATCTCAGTTACTCGAGTTTTGAACGTAAAACGTGAAACGAATAATCCAGCCGTGTACTGGTCTAGACGTCTGTCCAGCTTTTAAGCGTACGTCATTTTTATAACTGGGCTGTCCTGTCAGTCACATCAACTATACCCGGAAGCAGTTACTGGTAGGTCATCAAGTCAAGATCACTGCATAAACTGTCAAAACATACGCCTTGAAAAAATCCTTCCACTCAAGACCCACTGATGCAATATTCTTCCAGATAGTCCATATCGGTTACACAAAACACAAAGACATACTGCGTACATGACGGTTCGTGAGTCATTAATTAGTCTATTTGTACTAAGCCAATCATCTTGCAGCTCAGTTCGATCAAAAAAAAAATAATCGCATGAACTATATGAGTTGGCTAAACCGTTTTATAATCGAGATAGATTAGGTTATTACCAACAGGTATTCGGGGTTTTTGAATGTTAAGGGTTGAACATTACTTAGAGCTGATAGAAACTTTTATATTCAGACAAACTATTCCATTAGGCTTCTCGTAAAGGGGTGCATGACGGTCGAATTTCGTTTTTGCTTAATTTAGTAAGTAATGCATATGATTCCTTCAACCGAGTGGTAAATTCCGGTTCACATGCTTGTGAAGTCAGCGTTGACCAATGTTCCATTGACCTTGCATTAAGCATAATCGAATGATCACTTCCAAGTTTAGCTACATTTGTCTGTTAGTAATCCTCAGGTTGCTGAGGCTATCGGTCGGAAGATGTCGATCATCGCCGATCCTACGAATACATCAATGTACCGATGGATTCATCCTAGTGTGGACTGTAAGTTGGAACACCATAAGGAGTGCGGTAACAAAATTTAGTCTAAAAGTATGTGCTCAGTTCACGTAAACGTTCGGTACTTGGCATGTACGGATTTGTCGCAGATTGGCCATTGTTACAGAGTTCTGATGTCAACATATACGAAACCTATGAAGAAACTTTCGGTGGCATAATGTTTTCAGTCACTATGTGTGGTTTCTTGTGCAATTTACACATTAATAACTGAATGTTACTTTGGCAAATAGATTTTTGTGTTAAAGAATGACGATATCATGATTAGGTAGCATTCTATTTTCAATCTGAGGGTTGACTATTCCCTAGAAGGTTCACGAAAGTTTTGCGTTCTATACTACACGCATGAAATTGTGTGGGTACATGATAAAAAACTGACCATATACATGTTTGATGTTCAAAGCTTTGTACAGAATATTACCGTTACAGTTAGAAGGAATGTAAACATTGCTACTTTTCGAAGTGGCCTGGCCGATGGGCTTACTCGATTGCGAAAGCTGTAGGTGGTGTTAAATTTGAAATCATATAAATCTTCGAACTTCAACCAAAGTTTAAGATAGTTTCTGATCGCCACTAGTGAGAATGGTTCAACAAAATACTTATGTTGCTACGATTTGACATAACTCTATCTGTTCACAAATCAGCGGTTAAGCTGAATGCAGCTCGTTTAGTAGAATTGTTTTGACAGTGTTTTAAGTTGCCAACTTGCTGTCTATTTGATTTAGTTGATTGAAAACTGACATTTTTCTCACCCCTGATCTAAACATTCATTCCACACTGTGAAATACCCCCTTTCTACTAGGTGGTGGTGATATGTTAGATATGTTGTGCACAGTTTAAAGTTGCCAAATTTTCATCTGTACCTACCATTTCATCTCACATGTATTACTCTTCTGCGTCAATTTTTGTCTTTCTTATGGCTGTTTAATGTGATAACCTCAGCTTTCAGGACGATCTTCTGCAGACCACATCGCTCTATAGTTTTGGGTCCGCTGATGGTCCATCAAATGCCGACCGGGAAATCCTTCTGCAATTTACACAGGTGAAAAACACAATGTGATCGGGACAACACTGTTTCACACCGTTTAACCACTTGCCTTATACGTTTTTATCTATAAAGATACTTGTGGCTCAGAATAAAATCATAATGGTATCCATCTATTTCCCGGTCTTCCATTCCTGTCTCGTCCTTCATTACTTGCTATCAGTCCCACGAGTTCGATTATTACATTTAATATCATTGTTTCAGTGAATTCAGGTTTTTTTCTCATGTTCCATTCTCGATGCAGCTAATAAGCCTCTTTGCACCCAGTCAATACTTTTGAGTATCTGGTTGAGTTACATTCGAAACGAAGTAATTTTGTCATAGTTAGCACTGTTTGTGGTATAAAACTCCTATTGTTTTAGGTGACTCAAGATCGTATTGTTTACGGGACCATCTCCGCTGGCATCATTTTGATTCACTTGTATAGCTCTAGATATTAATTTCAGTGGCGTGTTTTCGACTGTGTACTGAAACAGCAACACAATATCACTGCGGGAAATAATATTCCATTCTAGTCTTAGTAATCGAGGGAACCAGCAAATCTACGTTAAACTGCTGCTGTTTTTGTTATGTCAACTGTGGCGATGGCAACTGGCCTCGGGCATAGAACGCACGTGATCGAGATAACAAGATTCGCAGTCTGAAGTGAAGTAACAATGTTGAGGAATGGGATATGTATTTCTCTAAACCAAAGTTTTTTATGATAAAAAGTTACAGTTGAAGATAATGTCGTTTCTGAACTGTCAGATAAGCGTGAAAATAAATAGTTTGATACATTCACAGCCAGTTCTGTTTTCGATTCGAAGGTTCGATAGACCGTACATTACACAGTTGGAATGACAAATGTTTTACGTTTCGTAACAATCAATCAATCAACAAGTATTTTGCCAACAAGTACAAGCTTCGTGTGAAATTTAATGAATGGTTCAAACACAAACCAAAACTTATAAAACCTTCCGGTAATCGTCTTTTTGCGAAAAATAGTTTGAAAATTATGTAAAATGCAATAATGATAGAAAAAAACCTCGATTACATCCAGATTTCGTGTTTAACTGATCAATGGCTAATAGTGTGATTTTATGGATGAATAATATGTACTCGTGTTTCAGTGATCATTAAGAATGTTTCACCTTGAAAGTTTTCCGACAATGGTCATGTCCACGATCCCCATTTTCAGTTAGATGGGTCACCCATAAATTATGAGGATCGCTCGTTTCTTCCACCGAAGAACAAAAAAGGGGTCCACAACTTTAACCATGGTAATATTCAGGCGACTCGCTCAGAGTTTTTATTCTTTTTTAAGCTATAGACATGCAAAAATTGAATCCAATTTGCTCAAAATGATCCTTCCGTAACTGCATCAGTTGGTGAAAAAGTTGCCTGTACTGGACATTGATGACTAACCCAGGGTTCAAGTCGTTGCAGATATGACACTAAATGTTCAAACCTGTTCAGGAAACGATCCGTATGTTGCATCAGTTCGATTCGCGCCCCACATATCCTGCAACTATGCATGTATCCTGCCATACAACACGTTCAGGGCTCTAAGACAACTTGGACCCTATATTAAACGGTTAACTCGTTAATACGTTTGGGCCACATTACACCAACTTTGCTGGTGATCGCCTCAGTGGGTTACCACACTGTGCTATCAATGTGTATTTAGTCGATAAGTTAAAGGCCTCTCAGCCTAATGACATAAGACACCGCGGTACGCTACTGTGACAGTTGTGTGTCCTAAAAGGTAATTGGCGTTTCCTAAATGTCGGGTTCGGCAGAATAGAATAGCGCATTTCTGTTTACTTAATCATAGCCCAGTGTGTAGTGTGGGGGGAAAGCACACAGAAGTGCACAATACATCAATGGTATCGAATATGGAATTCTGAAGTGATCGAATAAGACCGACAGGTAGATCAGTTCGTATTATGCACGGATTAGGGCTGTGAATATATACAAACTATATATAGACTGTTTGATCCGGTCACTTCTGTGATGAACAAAGAAAAGTGAAGGTCAAACTAAATGAAACAGCTCGTTTTGATGCGTATCACTACTTGTACGGTTCTTATGAAAACAGTCGCTTAGTAGAAGTTTTCAAACTATTTCGACTAGTGTCCCGGAATATCCTATCAAGATAGGTTATGATGGATTCAACCAGGTAAAGAAATATGGTAGGTTGAGTCAAAAGATTGATAGTGAACTTTCAGGAAGTTTTCCATTCTGCCACATCGAATATGACTTTCATTTATAACAGCGTCAAGCTTGATGTGCCCTCGTACTTCAACGAAACAAAGTGCAGTGTAAAATCTGTCAGGATTCACGGCAATAAGCAGACAATTGGGGGCAGTTGTAAACCTCTTGATTCGAGGCAGAACAAGACAGAATTTTGAAGGTTTACCTGGATAAAACTGGTTTTGTACATAAGTAAGTAATGGTTAGCAAATTTCACAACTTACAACCAAATAAACTGTGAGCACTAAATTTAACCAACAGCAAGTATCAGTCAATATTGTGACGGTGAACCCTGATTGCACCCATGTGATATTCGTTCATTTCATTGTTTTGTTGCTATGCTCTAAACCTATATCATCGAATGTTTTCTGTAACTGATTGATGAGAATAAACGAAATGTTTGTATCTCGCAATATATATCTTCTTGTTGTCTTGATGAACTGGATAAAGGGAACTCAGTGTTTCAAGTTTGGGTTTAGATCATTTATGACCATCTGATCGGTTGTTCTCAGTTCGCAAGTCTGCAATGCTAATTGTTATATCCATGATAGATTACTTGTTGTCGCTTTCTGTTTCCTCATACGTGTCATGGCTCCAAGAATGTTTTTCCGTGGATTGTGAGCAATATTCATCTCGAAACGCTTGAGCATTAGAAACGTATCACCGACATACGTTATGCATAGTTTCGATTTAAACTCCAGCACTGCCGCATGAATGTTTCAGCGGTGAATCCACCTAAGAGAGATCTCATAGCAGTTACATCCAGCAATCCGAAAATATGTGCACTAGACATGGAGTGAGTATTATAAAACCCTTTTTAATGATACATCCATCCAATGTCCACACTCAACAGTTACATACATATGATTTTCGCCTATTTGAATTGTTTAAATTTGTGTGATACCAGTTTAACGTTCATTATTTCAGACGGCTGTTATTCTAACCTGAAGTCCCACTTGTCATAACACGGCAACCGTTTTAGTATACATAACACCAAAACAATTCGCAGTCACCATGACAACGAATATGCTCACAGATTTGGTTGTCATTCCTCTCTCGTAATGTTGTTTCCGGACAGCTGTTTTGGGTGGTCGGCCTAAATCAGTACGCGTCCGTTTACACCTAGTAAAGTGCCTAGTTTATCGGACGACGCAAAATCTGACAACAAACTAATCAGCAAAACCAACCAAGGAAACATAGATAGCAGTTTTGGAAACTCTACAAAGTGTGAATTTGAACAAGTTTCAGTCGGTACAGTAGAAAACAGAAAATCTAAACCAACTTGACCATTACTCACTTTCGTAATCAGATAGACGTCTCAACTAGCACCGAACAGAAGGAAGCGCTAGACTCTAGTTTTGCTCGTCTCAACGTTCGCCAGCAGTGCATATCCGCAACAAAATCAGGATTCGAACCCAAGTTGACATTTTTATGAGACAATCACGTTGCCCTGACCGAATTATTCCGCATAAGGGCTACGCTGCAGTTGATTGCAACTGACGTCCAAGTTACCCGAAAAATGGAGTGGATAACCCATTAGCAAAATGTCATTGTGAAGCTCAGTTCATATAATTCACTAAACGAGATAAGCATTGTTTTTATTACTGGTAAGTAATAAGTGATTTTTTTTACTCAATAAGTATAGCAACTCTATCTGCTCCGATTTTCCGCATCCGTTTATATCGATTTTTCGATCGGAAGGAATTAGGAGTGACTGTCAGTCCTCTTCCGTCACGCCTCAAAACGAGCAGTGGTCAATACGGTTACCTCAAGATAACGTGGAGAAGATCGCGTTTTCGGCAGCGATAGGCTTGGCAGATAAGCAACTGCTAAGTTTAATCTTCCTATCAGAAGGACGATTCCTCATTAACCTCAGTGGGAGGGGGATGACATCCTTGGTTCTATCAGTGGAAGTGATTATTCAACGACGTAGTCTTGTCGAAGAAAAGCCTACAACACAAGGAAACAAACCAGGGAGTCTAAATGTGCAGTAGTTCAAACACTATACCACCAGCGAAAGTTGAAGGCAGCCTTAGCGGTTTTATCTGGAGGCTGGAGGGAGGTTTACAAGAAAGATCGCGTCCTACTGAACAACCTCAAGGGGTTCTGGTCCGAAGTATTATAGATTCATGCACACATGGGTAAGCTTATGGACAGGTTCCTGATCGATCCTATCACTAGAAAAGAAGTATCTCGCACTCTGAAATGCACACAAACTCCGACTCTGATTTGGACGAGTGACTAGTCAACCGTTTTCACTGTATGAAAACAAGTACCTTGAAAGAATATTTTATCTTCTTTTTGTTAGCTGAGGGTTGTACAATCCACATACGCTAATAAGGCTTCACGCTTATCCTTAAAGTGAACAATGCAACTTCTCCCAGCACCTTGAGACCCACTGTCGTCTCAGCAACGTTGACACGTTGTTTCCACGAGATACTGGCGAACATTTAAGACATGTGCTTGTGATTGTCTTCTATGCAGGCTGTATTTACACACCATACCGGTTGCTTCAAAGCATCCTCAGTACTGCACACGCCGTTGCAGGGTTTCTGTTAATCAACCCACAGTTTTTATTGGTGTGTCCAAGTCGTTGGTGGATTACATTTTACAAAACCCGATCACCAGATCGCTCGAAGAATTCGGCTCTCCTCCGTCTGTAGCCCATTAAATTGTTTTTTTTTTATATGAAGACGTGTAAGCAACGCTCGAATGCCCTGTCCTTTGCTTTGAGTGTGGTTTTCGCCAGGGTGGTTCATAATCATCTCTGTTATTCATTGTAGTGGTGAATAATATGCTAGCTCTATACAGCCCCGAGTTACGGTTTCGCATGTCATGATGATCTGATCCTTCTGGTGGAAAATCGGACATGTCTCTGAGAAGCTTACAGCTGAAGCCAAGGTTTCGCCTTGATTCGAATAAAAATCAATATTATGAAGGCGAAGCTTATGTTGATTCGTGGGGACAGTGAGCAGGACACGGCGGATCTTGATGAAAAATCCTTTCATTTTGATCCGTACACAATCCACACACTAAGTGCTGTAAACAGGATGGTTTAGTTAGAAGTACCATTCATCTGAACATTTAAAACTTTCACTGACCACCTGTTGTAATTTCGTACGACATTAAAAGTCATCCGGGTGCTCTTGGAGACGCATCCGTGCGTATACCACAAGAGACAACATCCAGCACCACTCGAAGGTTTTGAATACGGTCCACCGCAGTAAACACGAAGTTAAGGAGTGTACACTCCACCAGTTCGTTTGAGATTGGCCCCGCATTTGCAAAAGTACACCAAATTTCGTCTTTCTGCGCTGAGCTTTCCGAGGTTAACTACCATCATTCCCATTTCGCGCAACTTATGAGAGGAAGAGCAACCCTACAATTAATGTCACATCTTGCGGAATGTCATCAGGCACGATGCGTCTAGCAATGCAATGAGGGACAGCAACGTCCCGTTACGGATTCAGGGTGTGGTAGCAAAGGAAAAAAGAAAGAGCTATTCGGTGTCTATGGTTAAGCTCTACCACATGTCTAATAGTGATAGTCTGGTCCTCATTTCCAGTGTCTTGCTGCTGTATTTGGATTACACGTTCTCTGTGATCCTTATGCTCTCCTACGTTAATGCGGCCTTCCACAGGCCAAGGTCAGAAGTCGACGAGTGATCGCGGTGATCATTCAGTTCGCTGCAGCGGTAACTGTGATCAACTGGAGAGACCCTTTAGTATTCTTTAATAATGCTGGATCACGCATTATGTACACTGTGTTCGACCTAACCGAATGACCAAGGACCTGGCGAAAAGACCACATAGTCCCGACTATACAGACCACGAAGAGTTGCGAGTAAGAACATTAGCCTTTTTCATTGAACTGGATGTGACTGTGATTCAAGACGACAAAGCTGTTTGTAATATTCGGAATTAAGAACTTCGAGTAGCTCTAGAAATTGCTATCGATTTGAAACCTCTCAAACAAGTAATAAAGAGAAGGCGTCGTACTGGTTGCAGTAATCAGCTCTTATTCACGGGACAAAAAGCTAAATTGTTGGATGTACAACAATAGTAAATAAATCACAATCTGTCATTGACTGAGCTTATTGACACACATAAAGTCACAAACTGTAAATTAATTGGTACCCTACAGCACAAAGAAATGAGCGAATAACTTTAAGGCGTACCATTGAGACTGTTCGTTGAGTACCTTTAACGCGACATTCGGATTGGCCTCTTATTAGATCTTCTATTTTGTCGAGGTCTGAATAAGTGGTGAATCGAGTAGATTTCCACCACACTGTAGAACCTGCCATCAATACAGTGGATGGTTATCCAAGAAATGCTGTACTAACTGACAAGATAGGAAGGTAAAGGGTCAGTTATCACAGTGGTACAATTAACTCAATCCTGTTCACCAATGGTTGTCGGATGTACTAAATATTTCTCACTCATGAAGCCATCACATATCGCGGAATCAATGACTCTTCTGTATTTAATGCGATTGTTTTAGTGGTGCTGACCGCAAAAGACGCCTGACCTCAGAAGGCGTATATTGCTACACATGCATTACAAGCCATGTGAAAATACACGACCACAGTTGACAACACTACTGACTGACTGATGTGTATCCAAATTGTTAGTATAGGTGCAACGACAGGTTTCTTTTAGTAACACGTCCCACACAATGTATGTACACATTTATAGCGGCCGCTTCCAGCTTCTGGTCTACCTGGCGTTGCATCCTGCCCTTTTAATTTCTGCGTGCTTGAACCGTACAGCATTATTCACAAACGAAGCTGCATGCTATAGAACACTGGAACTGTCCATTTATGTAGTCAGTGATTTCCAACTATTAACACTTCTGAGTCACATGAAGCACAAGGAATACTTCAAATGAGAACTTGACGTCAAGTGCTGCCTTTCACTTGATGAATGTCTCACTAAGAAATATTTCTTCCCTTCTCGGTGCATAAACCTTGGCTGTGCTAGCACTCCCATGTCTTTGACAGCTTTTGATCTCGCAGAATGTGTTCTTTAACGTTTGTCATTTTCATCTGATGACGGATTTCATCTGCTTTTACCAGTCTGATAGACAGGGCTTCGTCACTTGTTTAACATCGGTTGGTAGATAAGGCCTTGATTTTGACTGCCAGTTCTCATGAAATTCTACTTTATTGTCGCAGGCTTTTGGTGCAACCTCTTGCTTCTTGTTTCAGAGTAAAATCTACATAAATCTATGTATATATGATCGGTCCAAAAGACAACAAGTGCGAAGCATATGTTCATTGTGATAGATTTTACATAAATTTCGGATACACAAGAAACAAATTCCCCCATCTGCACCCTCTTCCCGTCTTAAAGGGACCCCGATTAAATGGTTAGTCCGGCTAAAAATATCTGTCCACGAATTCACAAGCGCAGAACATACTGTGGTTCCATTTTCTGTCCCACGTCAGCGGGCTAGAACCTTCAGCTGCAATATACCAACTACCTACTGTTCAGCCATTGCACAGGTTTCTGGACACAAAAGATAACCGACGTTTGTAGATCAAGTTTACCAGAACGAGCAACTCTATGGAAGTCTCCCGTTAAAGGTGCAACTGCGAAGAATATTGCACATAGCTACTTCATCAACTGCTAATGCCTTCACTGTCCGTCATTAGACCTGTAGCATTTCCGCTTCTTCTCTACCTAATTGTTAAGGTAACCAACACATTACGAAATCTATAAATAGAAACAAGACAAACACTCCAGTTCAACAATAACATGACATGTGATGTTAACAATTGGTTTACTGTCTTCAGCTACGGACGTAAAACATTAGGATATATAAGATATGCGGGTAGCAACAAAAATAAAAAGAGTAACCAATGGGCTTTACACGAAAGAAAGATCGTTAGCAGGTCCGTAACAGACAGATTGCCTGATTCACCAGTAAGTACACACGGGACGAGTAACGATTAACACTGCCTCGGAGACCACGAACAGTTTCCGATTCTGGCTGCGTGATAACACGCCAAATGAGTTGGTGAGATCACCAGCGTAACCTGTTCCCATTTTGCGCCACGCAACAGACACCCGCTTGAGATTAGCAAGTTTAATGCATGGTATGTGGGTATGCGAACAGTTCGTTTGAAGGTCAATAAGATAACAAGCAATGTTCACGACCGACAAAAGGGTTGACCACAACAATTAATGAGTGAGTGTTCTGCTAATGGTTTTCTATAAAGCGTAAACAACAGCTCATAAAAGACCGTCTGTCGGCTTGTCTAAGGAGGCAATACATCGAAATCCGCCGTACACTGGATACTCAAAGGCTTCCACGGATCAGTCGTTGAAAGCCGTGCCCCCCATGATATTACTCCACTGGATTTTTTTTACTCGGGATTAAGTCAAACAACAGTCCACAAGGAACGTCTACGAATAAGGAGGGACTCAAACTGGTTACAGTTTCGGAATGCGGCGAAACCCCTGATACTATTTTGCAACGTGAGTTTCCCTCATGCCTAAGAAGAACGCTTTCTTTAAAGCAGAACCAAGTATAGCATTTCGGGTAGCTATTATGAATGTATGGCTTGCGTCCTAATAACGTCTCTTCTTGTTTCTTCGCGTGACGATAATTTTGACCAGTACATCACTAGCGGTAATTAGTAAATTCGTACATGCTCGGTGTTTGGGCAACAAAACGCCAGAACATCACGACATAGTTTACAAATGATGCAGTAAGCTTAACATCATAGCATGACTTGCCTCCAGTTCTATCAAAAAATTGCCAAGTTTCAGTAAGTCTTTCTCTAATTTGTAAATCAGTCTAGTTCCTGAATACGCCTTTCTATTCTCCTTCACTAGGTGGAACAACTATCGTAATAGCATAATTCGTTAGAGGAATATCGTATTTTTAGTTTGACAACTTGCACTCCCCGTTGCATACTGGTTCCCGACCTTATGCTCCCTTTTAGACACCGAGGCGTTTATTGATAATTCTGTCAACCGTCAGCCATTAGCGACCACGGACCATAGTGGCTGTGGTTACTGCTTTACGTTTGGACTGATTGCTAACCCACAATCGTTTAGAAGGCTTGTTTTTATGTAAGCCCTTTGAATAACCTTTCGATTAGAATTTTCGTGAAATGCTTTAGACTCAGGATTTTGTATCCAGGTCCAAATTCGGGAGATAGTAATTAGAATATTCCGCTGCATACTCGGCTTACATGCCGTGACATACCAACGACGTTGTTCCTTGGTAGTGGGTCTCAGTTTAGGGGCGCGGAATTCAAAATTGTTCTGGAAGAAAGTAGTTCAACGCTCGAACGGGAAGTCAATACCAATGCGCGTTAGGCAGGTTGTGCAAGAGTACAGGAAATAAAATTACACAATGTTCATGAGCGAAAGAAACTTATCGAATGATACCGACATGACGTAACGAATATTTGGGAGTTCAAGGGGAATGAAGTCAATCGTTACATACCGAAAACAGCACGGATTGTGGTCAAAGAGCTACTATGAGTACGGAGTTCACAAGCTTCCAAGTTTTGAATTTAATGAAAAAGCCGTGGCTCAAATTGCTTTTGAGAACTCACAGAATGTCTTCTGACTATTCTATTCAAATAGTTAAAAGGGACTCAAACTCACAGACCGACGGTAGAGGTCATACTAAATTGAGTTAGACGGAGTAGTTAACAGATGAGAACAATTGAGATAACAGTTTTCGCCGGGAAAGTAAACGTGCTTAACAAACTCGGAAGAATCGTCACGAATGAAGTGCAGGCAAAAAATAGCTACAAAGGAACGGTGTAATGAGAGTTGATAGGACAAACAACGCAATTGAAAAACGTGTTAATTTACGAATAAATGGAAATGAACTATTACCAAACAGTGGCTCCTACATTCCAAAATATATCTCACTACTAACATAACAGAGGTCAATATTTTGTGGCAGTCATTGCATCCGGTATTTTTGGAAAGTGCCTGCAAAAGAATTAAGTTGCCTTGACGTATGTGAAATTTCACTAATTGCGTAGACGGAATCAAGGCTATGGTTCACAGAGCAAACAGGTAAGTCAGAAAACCAATTTGTGATAACTTAGTGACACTTGCTCACAGCATATTGTTCCAATAAAGTGAACTTCCTTCAAGTTATCTGAGTAATCTTTGTTATGATCACTTCGACTTACAGGTGCAACAGACGGCTGTACATTTATTGACACTTTCCCTCTTTAATTTTGCAGCCAGAAAATTTACAGAAATTCCACGCGCCAATTATCTGAATTGTTAAGTCTGCGAATACAGCAGCACAGATTCGACGGATAAACATTCAAGTGTTGTGATAGGTATGGCAACACACGGCTAAAATTGAAGATGAAACTTGAGAACCTCGAACGAAAAATTGAACATACAAAAGATAATACCTACCTACCTGTAGAGTAAACAATTTGTTTTCAATTACAGAGACATCTATACTGCACATCCACTCACAGATAAACAAAAACTACCATTAACCACAAATATTCTGCCTTTATTAAAATCAAAGAACGCTACTTGGTTTAATATCTTCACCCCGCACATTTCAATTGCAACTATATTGACTAATTTGATTACCAGTTTCTAAAACGGCAGACCCCTTGCGCTCATTAACGCTGAGTATACTGAACTAGTTTGAACCGAACTGATCTTCAAACTACAGTTTCGCCTTATCTGGATCACGCAGTTTGCTTATCACTATGTGGTTAGTTGAGTGGAATGGTGCTTCAGTGAAGCTTCCACATTCAAGCTGTTGGGTTTCAACAAACGAAACCACCAATAAGACACCAATGGAATGCGCCAGCCCAATGCGAGAAGTTTGTGTTGATGGAATATAGTCAACCCGTAAAAGAAAAAATGTCATTCTTAACACAACGGCCATTTCAAAACTGTACTAAGCAAACAAACACTATCTGTAAAGTCGTCACTTCCGTAATTGTCACAACGTTGAAAAAATATTCAACAATTAGAACAGAACGTACAAATCATACAAGTGTCACCTCGTTCTAAAAACAAACACTCCAATTTAGAGTAGCTCTAACTTACAAAAGGTGAATATTTGGATCCAATTTCCCTCTCACATCTCAGTCGTGTCCCAAGTTAGAATAACTCAACCAAATTAAGTACCGTGCTCGTGTGACAGTGGAGATTGCGCACCGGGAAGTTTTGAGCACAAATCAAACGGATGTTTGAGCATTAAATTTTCTGTTCCACTTTTGAGCTCATTTCCTGTACCAACTACACAGACTACACTCACTAACAAACCACCAACAGTAACAACGGCATAACTGCTCCCTCGAATTGTAACATCCTGCCAGATTGCGTTGTTTTACCGTCGGGTCCGGATAGAGAGAAAAGGATGGATGAAAAGGTGATTGAACCCGCATGGAACACTGTACACAGAGTGTGGTACACAAACCACAAACAAACTTCACCTGATTGCCAATTCGGTCCGGAAGTGTTAGGTAGAATAGCACAATATCGGCCATGGATGAATGTTTCAAGCGATCAGAACCAAAGGTTGACTATTTGGCTATATCGAATCGTCACATACAGTCTGGTACACACTCAAATGGAATATATGCGATTGTGGCAAGATTAAACTCTTCTAACGCTGGACACGTTGCTTAACTCACTCATCTTCATGATCTACCATCCACCTCATAATTACTACGACAGATTATTTGTAACTCCAGTCTATTGACTCAAGCATACGAGCAACTTTTTGTAGTCGCATGTAACTACAAGTAATTGCCATTAATCCTGGTCGTATGGATCACCATGTCACATGTAGGTGTATTTATAATACTGTGGAATATTAGCCGGTATTTTCGTATCATTAGTAACTTGGGACAATTGAACAAAGGGCAGTTGTTTAACCAAGGCTATTCGAGTGTGTTACGGGTTGTGATCCTACTACAGAGCATGCATTAATGAGTAATGCGTCAGGTTTAGGCCAACAAAAGTGAGGGCAACTGTGGTAAACAGGTTACAATCCAACCGCGTTAAAATATGACCTGATCGTTTCAAATATCAAACAAGCGAATGCTTTAAACAGTTCGACAAGAACTAAGCATGTTTAAGTGGAATTCATATTTTAAATAGACTGCTTACAGTCCCGAGTACAACTCAGTTGATTAACACTAGAGAATACTGGTTTGATAGGAATACAAGAATGCCGAGATCAACATCCAGATTAAAGAATGCATTGAGACAATAGTGAATCAATATAAATCTTGCTATGTACGATTTCCATGTCAAGGACATGTTCAGATGATGATTTAAATTGTAAAGCATGAAATCTACCTAAAGTGGCGTTCTATACAGTCGTGAATTTCCAGTAGTTTTGTTCCGGCCATTTTGACGTGTATGTAATTTAGTACCTTGTGAAATTCCCTAACAGGATGTTTGTTTACATCGTAGTATATAATATAATATATATAACAATTAAAAAATTTATAAACCATATATTTTAGAACTGTTATGGACTCTGCGAAAAATTGTGTTGTCGGTTAACCATTCATAAAAATTTTCTCCGATTTACAGTTGAAGACAATGATCTTTTGTAACAAACGAACAAACTGTACTAGAAAACAGCAAATGAAGTAATTCTTTTTTTTCTCTCTCTCTAATGCATAGACTTGGAATATTACGGGAATGACATTCAAAAGGTGCATGTGTGCTTCAACCGATAAGCGATGATTACTTGTATGAATTTTTGTAACTTGATATATGCATTGGTAATCGAGACGTTATCCCTCAAATTCAGACACAACAGTTTTAGCTGGACGAACAAACAAAGAGAGTGTAGCATTTTGTCCATTGTATCTCCCATTTAGTTATTTTATTTATTTTCCACAAAACACCGTTTAGATCTACTTCAATCCATTGCTTCCCAATAAGGTTGTTATCTCGTGATTACTTTCGATTGGATAAAAAGTGGAATGCTGTTGCAAGGTCATGCGTTTTTTAAAATTTCAGTTTGTAGTTTCAATGTGGGCACACGTTCTTACTTTCCATCCTGATAAGTCAATCTATAGTAAAAAGTGTAGAGAGGTGTGGTGCACAATTTGACCTTTGCTACCACATTACGTCGTACACATCAGTTTTGTGATACCCAGCTCATAATTCCTACACTGACGTCCAGCGAGTGATGATGGTCTACTGGCGATTAAGGCTAGGTTGATCTTTCACACTCACTCGTCTTGATCTGGGATTTTGCGGTTGTCAGGGCATGACGGCCGGAAGAGTTAAGCAAGAAGTGACTATTGACAGTGAACTCGTAAATGTAATTAATGCTTGGGATCATGTTATCACACCCGACTAGGCTTGAAATCATTCACAAATAAATTCTTTTTGGCTCCGACGATCGAGTGACTATCACATGGGGCTGGATGTAGAGTTCACACATTTTATCTAGATATTACCTGGTTGGACAATATGAACCGACATTGTTGTGGTCTAGCTGCATACGCATCCACGCAATCCGTTGGCTAGTACTTTTCGGTCGACCTACCCTCGACGTTGTTTTACGCGCATGTGGATGGAGCTATGATTGACTATTGCATGGGCAGTAACCTGACGAAAATATCACTTTTTGTGGCTGAACGTCTGCTGCGTTAGACTACCGGCTACATGTTGATATTTGTGGGTGATCTTGTCTTGTCTACCTATGACACTTCTGTGTTGTGGTTGTTCATGAGAGTTTTTTAACCACAGCAAAATGTTGGAGCCAGTATTTTTACTTTTTTAAAATCTTTTCTGGACGGAAATGCTATAGTCAAGCCTACTATTCAGACTCAAGAAAATCTCGTAGCACAGAGCGCATTCATTATCTACTTAAGTGGCAAGTTGACCACAAAATTACCGTTGGATAACTAGTTGTGGTCTCTGGGTGCCAAGGTTAACATTGTTTTCGCCTACGCAAATAAACGCCTCTTAGAGTACCGCACAACCTGAAAGTGGGAAAGAATCTGATGATTGCTACATTTCACAGCCCTTTACAGTAGTGTGATGTGAACCCCAATAATGTTCATGGATGCCAGGCTGTTAGTAACCCTGCATGAATGTATACGAGTACAAAATGCACGTATTCCATTCATTAATTTCAGAAGAAATGAATACCTTACTTGAACACATAATAGTGTGTATTGTGGATTTGCGCCAAGAAGTATCTTTTGGCAATAAGCTACCAGGACGTGTTGGAAACTGGAAGTTAGACTGGTTATGCTTATCGTTAAGCTTTGCAAGTATAATTAACAAATCTAGACAGAATGGATGAGAAGGATATGGTGCTAAGTCCAAGGCCAGGAGTTTGCGGATGCCGGGCTTATATATGTTCCGCGTCGTTGCTATTGCTCAGGTAACCGCAGTTTGTCAAGCTACATATGTGTGAGATAAGTCGCTTGCGTATGCGTGCGATCATATGTAAGTGGGTGAATGTGCGTAAGTGCCACACGTGAATGTCTACATACGTAGGTGTGACTTTGGGTTGAGACCTTCATGCATGGCCTTGATCGTAAACAGCTGTAGAATGAGTTACTTCCGATAAGGTACAAAATTGATTAACCTCATCTACTGCCAATGGGGCCGTCGCAGACGTATCCTGGTTATTCGGTGTCAAGAGTATCAAGTTATTGCTCCGAACATGTGTCAACAGAATCAAAACCTATGTTCAGCCAGCTTCAACGCCTAGGACGTGCAGGTGGGATGGGTGAAGAGCGGATCTTAGTGTAACTGATTTCAGGACAGCTTAATGCAACTAAACGAAACGATGGTGCACAGAAGTTGTGCTATCAGGAAGTTATTCATAGAAGCGTTTTGTCTCATAAAGTAGCTCACAGACTATGGAAAAATGAAATTGAATCGGAATGCGTGTAGACGTCATACACAGCATGGTGCTGGAAGGCCTCTTAAACAACATCTCTTCAATGGGAAGATTAAAAGAGATGCTCTTACTATTGGTCATTATGCCGTTAATGCCTGATGTTGAATCGAGAGCAACTGTTCACACATTGAACGTCGTGACCTGATAACAGCTTCATGAAAGATCGCACTTGAAAAGGTAGTAGTGCGTTGGATGTAGGTCGTTAGGTATTTAAATACTAAGAATCATCAAAGTTTTACACTCAGTATTTCCTATGGATCATCACTTTTACATCTGAATTCTATCTATATCTTCAACTCTATGACAATCTGCATGGAGTTTGTAGTTATTGTGACTATGACCAAGTCCTCCACCTTCAATGATCTACATTGACCTCAATGTCAGGGGTCAACCATCTTTCTTTTTTTTGAGGTAGAAAGTTTTTCTTAACTGTCATCTACTAACTGATCCTAATGAGCTATGGTGTAAAGATCTATCACACGCACACATACACACTGTGTTGTTCCTACGAGTTAAAATGGAATACAGAGTATGTGTGGGTAAAACCACTGACAGTATACCGAAAGCTTACCATGGTGTTATTCATAGAGTCCGCTATTTATTGGCTTACGTCACCGTACAGACTAATGCAGCCCCGGATTTCTTCCACCACACTTGTCATTCAGTAGAAAACTAAATCAGTTGTATCTACTAAAAACAATTCCAGAGTGTCAATTGTTCAACAAATCTCACCAGATCGCTTACAATGTAAAATACTGATCTGTTATTTTATATTTTCAGACAGACAGTTCTCCCAATGTGCTGTAACTGAACTGCTGACCTTGTGAATCAAGAACGTAGGAGGCACGTAAATACATTACTTAACAAACGAAAAAAGATAGCACATTTTAACTCACAACAGACAGAATCTTCCAGTCTGATGTTATATTATACATATACCAGTCCCGCTGTGAAAGCGATACAACGTTGAAGTTAGTTTATGAAAAAGACACAATTTCACGCTTGATCGTTCTTCTCCAGTCACCCAGACTGTCAGTCTAATCCATCGCGAGTAGTGTGACGACCACATTCAGAGGAGCTGGGCTGAAACAGTTATATTTCGCTTATCGTATTTGTAATGCGTTTTGAGTTATGGGTCAAAATTAAACTATAACAAAGAAACTTGGTTTTTACTGAGCTGAGAATAAAAGTTTTTGATTGAACTAACTTATTCCTAAAAGTTTTCCAAAGGTTGATTTAGTTGTTACCTAGAAAGCTACCAGATGACAGGGAATATTGTACTAGAATATTTCCTAAATTAGACTTTGAATTACCGATTAAAAATAATTATCATCCAACTAGTACTCCATGTACTACCAGTACAGTGATTCACATGGTTCTACTAACCAAAGTTCCCCGTTAGGTTGTTCATTAACGCTGATAATTTGAGGTTACTTTAATAAATCTTAAAAATCAAACGCCGGTTTTTATGTTAACCGCTCTTCGGTCATGATCTTATGCTTCTATCGAATAAAATACTTCATTCAAGCCGTTTGTGTTGGTTCTGTTATGTCACAATTTGCCTGTGTACTTTGCTTACAACAAAGGTGGATTCATAATTATTGCAGTAATTTCATAGGCAAGTGTATCGCCACTAAAAGTGTGCGAGCGCAAGGTCAATTTGGTGAGCACTATGATGGCATCTGAGTCAGTACTACATAGAATTTAATGTGAAAACTCTTATTCCACTTCATATATTCATGGTGGCACGTAGTAAACCTTCTTGTAGAGTAGGTTACCAGAAATCGCACATTGAAACAAAAATGAAATCTTACCAGATCGCTTGAGGGATATGCTTCTGATGAGAGTGATTGCCGTTAAAATATAGTTCTTATTCAAGTGATCATTCTAAGAAACAGCCTTTGCAGTTTATTAAAACGCGTATTACTCATCTCGTATTGTTGTATACCATACAGCTTCGTTTGTGAATAGCACAGTGCGTACATTAGAAAACTAAAGAGCGGGTCTCAACGTCAGGAAGACAGCGGACAAGAAGCTATTATAACAACAAAGTGTACGCACTATGGGAAACGTGTCACTAGGGTGAATGACAATATACTACTGCCCAACGTGATTGTGGGTACAAGTCAACCATGCAACTGAGTTCACATGTTCGTTGTCTTATGTTTTAACATAACTTGTACGAGATTTCATGCAACAAACAACCTCGCACTCCAAGCGTATTTCGCGATTACTACAATATCATTCTGAGTGGGCATATGACGGTTTGCGTAGTTTTTGGAATAATGTGACACATATTCGTCGAACCATTATGGCGTTAAAATCCCTAATGAAAAGTGCAGATTAAGATCCTACGGAGTCAAAAAACAATACACCATAAATTTTAGTGAACCGTTTGTTTGTGAGCAGTTTGTTCAATTTACATACAAATGATAGGTCGGTGGCCCGCTTGTTTCCATTCAGTGTATATATATATATGTAAACCAGATGGATTCATTTTTCCGCTACTTCATTCTTTGAACGATAGCGACTAAATCAACTCATGAATTCTTTCTTCTGATTTTACTCCAATAACAAAAGAATCATTTCAAGTTGTCTGAATCAACATAACACAATTGGGACCTGACTTAAGTGATGGCATGCTAGACTTCATCCCTCCGAATCCGATAATTCAGCGAAAGTTGCAAAAACTCTTAGCTTAGTAACAGTATTTTTCCGTAACCAGAAATAACGTATATTTCTCAGGTAAGACGGGAATGAAATAACAACTGTCGGTGTGGTTCGGCGTTTTGTTCTGTGTTCCATTCTCCTACACAGTAATCTTACTCCCTGCCCACTCTTCCGTGCCCATAAGAAAAAATATTGAAAGTTTATGGAAATTTGCCTCATCCATTATCTCTTGCCTCTGACCGTTTGACACACGCGATTCGCATGAGCACTACTCAGATTGAATTAAAAGCTCTTGATGGTGCAAACGAAATATTGTATGCGTAATTGTTCCTACACAAACACACAAATACACACATACAAAGGAACAAGAAAGTAACAAAATTTTAGAGTTTTGTACGGTCACTTGTGTACAAGGGCTGCGCTGACAAAAACATTGATTTTACCGATCTGATAGAAGCGTTCCAATATTCCGTTACCGGTTTCCTATTGAGAGGATTTCATAATCGAGCAAAAAAGGTTGACTTAAAAATGATTTCAGGGTAGTCGGGAAAGGATTATAAAATCGCCCATTCAAACTCACTTTACGCTTACCCATTGCACTGTTCGTTTTCTCTCCGTTCCAGGTACCGACCGTTTAATATAAACTAATCTCAAGGCTAACAGGATCGGTGTATTGAAAGTGACTAAGTCCGCTGTCTCAGTTTACATACATCGCCTAATAATGTACCAGTTAAAATGATCACTTCAACAGTTTTTTTGTACGGAAAGGAAGATTAGTATTTTGTTCTGTGTTACTAGCACAATTTTGATCTACCACACTCGGTTGCAAGCTGAGTTTTGTTTTCTGTTTTGACACACATCGAAGGGGATTCAGACTTTGTAAACTCCTCTGCGCCAAAAACATATATTAAATTCAAAATACCTTCGTTGTGTTACAGAGGTTGATAACATACTGTCTGACTGAGATTGTGCCATGGCCTATTGTAACAATCGATTCTCCAGGATTCCTTTATAAAACTGTTGGTATTTCTGTTTTTGTTCCTAATCTACTACTGCCAGCACGTTCTCTGGTATTATTGTACGTTGATGACAAAAAAGTGTGGCAGATAGTAGAAAGTATTGCTGAAAACGAAAAACCATACCATCCTTGACACGTTGTAGTGTTATGTAACAGTGCGGAAGTGATATGAAGTGATGCATCTTCGTCATTTCTTGCTCACTGAGTACTTTTAGGGAATCGAAGCTAGGCAATACGTCCGCAAACGGGACTTGAAAATAATTGATTTTTAGGACTAGAAAAGCTAATACAACATCTGAGAAGTTAACCTGACAGTCACAAAGATAACTTAGTCTCTGTTAGTCACTCTGGAAGATTTCGGACAAGTTCCTTCTCAAGGTGTACCATCTGAATTATAGTCAACTGGGTATTCTGGACTATCATCTATATCACCACCAGAGGACCGAATGACATCAATTTTGGGCACATCTGTTAAATTCCGTGAAAAATCTTCAACTTTTGTTTTTTCTTTCCTAACAATATCAAAGGTGGCATTCTTTATTTTATCGACTAATATATCTCTGATTCGCTAAACTATTAGGAACTCTACGTCTTGTGGTGGATGCTTCATCCAGTTATTGCATTTTCTGTAAAAAAACGTTGATCCATCAGTAAGTTCAAGTTCAAGTGACTAATGCTGTAACACACACGAGGTTAGCAGAACACAGACTACAAAACCTTTGTTTGTTTACTAGATTAATTAATGGAATTGGGCTTAAAAAATGTCGTTCGAAAAAGTGAGCGAACAGTCCGGGTAGCTTTTCCATGTTATTCACTTGACCACTGCTCATGGAAGGTTCTAATCGTAAAGTCATCTAGTGAATGGAACAGGGCAGTTAGTGTATCACCACTCGAGGTGATCGGACAATACGAACATCAATCATATGCAGATCAGACTGAGCTTTCGTATGTGATAGTTGGTTCGTGTCTGATAGGAGGTCAGTGACGTACTGGTCAACAACGCCATCTTGTGAAAGTGAGACCGAAGTTCAGACCCCAGCTGTGACAAGGATATGCACTCTTGAAAAGCTCTAACAACAGCGAAACTCGAGTCCAGTAGTACTTTTCGAAAATCAGCTGAGGGAAAAATCTACGTGCATGCGAAATGTGCAATCACTTGTAGACGATGTCGAAGTTATGTTGACCGAAATCCCCTACCACTTATCATCAGAAATAACGAAAACTTAATTCGTTCTCAGTTTCTTTACCGTGAATTATTTTCATCGGCACCAGAATACAATTTTAGGCTTGTTATTTCGTTGGCCGGGTATGTGGTGATAGGCTGTTTGATTATTTGCTGTCGTGTACTCTCTTAGTTAGAGAGTCTACCTAAGCCCATAGATCTCCAGTGACAAACGTTTAGCTACTTTCAAAACATTCTGACCGTGTCTGTTGGTTACCAGGTGATCGCCCTAAAAACACGTCCGATGTGGTATTCACCCTATAGTGTTCCCATGTAATAGTTAACCATCCTCAGGTTTGGAGTGTTGTACACTGTAGAAAGACTTAGTTTCGTTTGTTGGTAGGAGGTATTAAAAATGAGCATACACAATGACTCGCGAAAACAACCACGTTGTATTCTCTTAGCATTAGCAAAAAATGGTTTTGTGTTGTAACAGACCGATAACCTTTGTTTTAAGTGACATGAATAGATGCGGGAAATCTTCAAATTCTATTCCATTGGACTTTACTCAAGTTAGCAAACCATTAACGTTTAACGTGTTGAACAAAAGTAGCTTACATCGACCTCTACCCCAGGGAGCACGTGAATGACACTGGAACCAGTTATTTGTAATAGAATGTTTTCCCTAGTGCACTAAAACAGAAAACATTCACTTCGGCCTTCAAATTACGGAAGTATTTATTAATTAACTTACTGTTTGCTAATCTGGCTTCCAGTCAATTGGTTTATTCAATTTTATTCCATTTTTTATTCAATTCCGCAGGTGTCAATCCTGGATTCTCTTTTGTTTATACTAGCTTTGTTTGAATTGCTAAAAATTTTAACGTTGTCAACGCTTCCTTAATCTTCCAGAAGTAGCTTGAATTGTGTTACTCGATAATTCATGAATAATACTCATGCTCGTTAGCCTACAAAACTATACTAATTCTATCTCAACGACTCTGTATGCCAGAAACACCTAGGGGTTATGATTATATAAATTTCGGTTTGTTATAGATCATGTAGCGTTTACTAAAATATGCGTATCTCAGTGAATCTTTTAAGATGAATTTCACATGAATTTCAGCATGAGATTTTTGTTCTCATGTGCATTCCCATTACCTAGATTTATCCGGAAATGAAGTTGTGAGATTATTGGTTTAATCTTAAAAGATAGTTGACTCTCATTGAAAATATCCAAAGATGGTAAATGCGATCGATAAACTCATCCATCCAGAAGAACTAGCAAAATCAGTTAAGGCGTTAATGTTATTTGAAATGTTTGTTAATCTTCAACCATAAAGCCCTTCGCACATCGAGTTATTCACTAGCAGATCTGATCTCACTAACGTTAAAATGTCATTTCTCTTAAGCTAAAATTTTCATTTTATCGACTAGTGAATAGAAACTTATTCTGTCGTTAGTGCCTGTCAGTAGCAAAACGCATATTTGAAAGCGGCGACCTCCGTTGAATCGCTTAATCAAGCCTCAGTTGTTTGACAAACTGTTTTCATCCCCTTAAATAACCTACATACGGGTTGTCTTCCATTTTAATGATTTTTCAGTTTATGTTTGAGTTGTTTGGTTTACCTGACTCCTTTACCAAACTTTTTGTGATGTGCAAAATATACTTATGTCGATTTGATCATTTCTGGTTGTACTGAGCTTGCCTCATGTTTCCTACTGTCTTAATAGTGGTCTGAATTCATAAATTACATCTTACCAAAAAACAGTCCTATTTCTTTGATTTTCTGGATCAGAGCTACCAAGCTAGACCATCATTTAACTATCATCATGCAATAATTTGAACAGAAGTTCTTCACAGTTCAGAGCTAATAACGTTAGAACGCGTTGTACAACTCTATGGACATAACTGTGTAAAACGTGAGGTTCAAAACCGTAGTCAATAGATAAATGTGCGAGAAGCATCCAGCACTGCAGGTTTCCTGGTCACCTCTGTAATCCCTTCCCGCAAGGGCAAATTTGCCAGAATGTTGCTCTAGTATTCAGTGCTAAGGAAAATCAATAACTTTTCCAAAACCTGTTCCTCATTTCTACCCACCTTGTCTTTGTGTTTGTTTATCTTTAAAATTACTTTATTCCCCAACAACATGATGACGGGCATGCGTAAACAGTTTGTGCGATATGATACGATACAGTGGAGAAGGAAGCAAGAACCTTAAATTTAAATACATTATTTTTTAGATGAGACGCAGTTGTGAAAAGTCAGGGCTACGGCTGGATTCGAACCAACCGTACCTCAAGGTGACAAGCCCTCTACCAGCTGAGCTACGAAACCACACCAGAAGCTCGGAAATTTCACATTTGGACTGGGTTACCCACCCGTCTCACTGTCTAATATGGAATCCACCAAATGATGCAGGTCTAATCTAAAATCATAAATTTGCCATCGGTTGGTTATTTGATCGCGGCTTTCATGATTAGATAGACATTTTCCGTCATCCTCCTTTGTAAAGGAGCATTTGGATATTATTAATACTGTTTATCAATAATCGAACATACTTTTCTATGGGAAGAGACCTTAACCTCGCCTCAGGTGCATATGAAGAGAGTACGTTGATCATTGTCACTGACCCTCTGGTTGACATGACCGATTTATCACATATGACAATTCGAGTGCAATTGTTGTCCGGTGGTCTGGAAGAGTTTTTATCAATCTAAAAACCACGAGTTATCGGTCAGCTTTATAATAAGTTTCAGATTTTCGTGGAACTTGACAGTCCTTTCGATCAAGCCGACAAGAAAATGCAATTTGAATGAGCAGTTTCCCTGGGGGCTTTTACGTGATTTCGCTCGTCGCCAGGCGACTAGTTTCAATATACATTCTCCCATCACCAACCGCTTTACTTGAAAATCGCCAAACGCACGTAATTTTTAAGTGACCGTCACAGTTAGTCACAAATGTTCGGACGCTGAGCACGCGTTCCTAAGTATGACAAAACAATATACTCTCCCAAATCAGAGAGTCAATTTCTTTTCAATCAGCCGGAGTCATGATTCATGAATGTTTGACATGACCCAGCGACATGAAAAGCGGTTAGTGAACTTACAGTTGAACGTCCCCAATATGGTTTTAGATGGAAATTGTCAAGATGTATACTTGTACTGACCTACGTCATCTTTTCATGGTAACATTCTGCACGGTACAAACAACCTAATTGCAACTAAGTAGGACAGAAAACCGTTCTTGTAGTAACAGAAGCTACAGGCCGGTCTGTCGAACTAGATTAGCGTATTTGTTTGAGTGTACTCCAGCTAATCGGTAATTAGTATCTTTTGCAACGAACATGCTTAATGCTAGTCAATGTTTGCAAGACTGCTGATATCTCTTTTCACAAGAATGACCCGCACATGAAGAAGCTGGAAACTGGCTGATCAGTGAACAGTAAGGTAGAGGTTGAAATTGTAGGAGGTCACAGCTAACAGCAGTTGTCACATCCCCATAGACTCTTCAGTCAACTTCATTCGAAAAGAAACGCTGTGCTCTCGCGAATGTTTGTCAGTGGTGCATATCCTTGCGAGGGCATGGACTGTAGTACGATGATAATGCTTCCTTTTGTGAGAGGTTGACTGGAAAATCTACGGGAATGTGGCAGATGCCTTCAGTTATGAGTGGTGTTCAGTTTATATTGACCAAAACCCTCTTTTAGTTTGATTGTACCAAGAAAAAAGGCAATGATTGACGGTTCAGGGTTATATTATGAAAGTATACCAAGCCACGTACATCCCGTTGAGCAGAGGAAACTTGGTGTGACCTGCTGTGGTATAATTCAGAATGGAATGCATCACTGTTAGTTTGTCAACAAAGATACCTATAGAACGCGTAAGGCGTTTAAAATTTTTTTGAACACACGTTCGTATAGGAAACATTCGTTTCTATCGCAATATCCCGATTTTTATACACTTAAGCAAGTTTGACAATTGTTGAGAATTAATCTTATGAGCTAATGTTACAGTGTATTATCTTCTTAGAAGAAGACACTAACGAAATGGACTGCAAATGACGCTCAAATTTACGTCACTGTCAAAGGTGTGTCAAGATAACAGGTGAAATAAGAGACTTTGGATAACTCCAAAAATCTAGGTTGAATTCTACTCTGTCGCGGAAAAGAAGCACTATACGCGGCCGTGGCAAGGATATGCATTACTGACGAGCTCTGATGAGAGCGAAACTCGAGTCTACTGCCACTTCTCGAAAGAGGTTGGCTCCAAAATCTATGGGGATGTGACAGTTGCTACCACTTGTTGGTGATGCTCAATCAATATGAAGGTCAATTTTAACCGTAAGTGTGGGAACTAAACCGAAACCGAGGGGGGTCTTTTTGTATGTCGAAAACTCACAATCTGTGTACGGATTAAGATTAGACGTATTTAATAGCTCACGAGATTTGAAGATGTATACAGTGGGTTAGGCTAAAATAACATATAGTTTATCGTTTCATTTAAAGTGCCACTTGTGAACAGAAATGCGATATAGATGTAAAATATGATGTTAGTTGTGACCTTCAAATGTTCAAACCATAAAATCAGTTGGAAACGTTGTCGCACATTATGAACGTTGACCCTGTTACCTGTCTTCGTTAGATCATTTGAGCTTAAGATCGAGTAAAAGAACTTCCATATTGTTTTCTAGTTTGATATTTTCGGATTTCTTTAGATTACATTAACATGTTTCACATTG
>JTDE01001058.1:156034-170785 GCA_014338405.1 Paragonimus skrjabini miyazakii
TTACTGCATCCCCTGGTTGGTTTACCACATTTTCCTACACAATATCCGAATTCTCCATCGGGTTATGCTTTTACCTGTTCCTACCGCAAACACTATAAGAAGACATTATTTACTGTTGTGATTCATCGTTTGGCGAAAGCTCCTTGATAAGTACTGTGTGTACGAGTGTGAATGATCACAGTTCACTCACGGTTTATTGGTTCAAGAAAACAACGCAACATTCACAGGTTTGATACGCTCATTTGTCTGTATAGAGGTAAAATCAAATTTTTGAATTTTGTGTTCAATTACAGGCATGCAAACTAGTCTTCAAGCAATTCGGAGTAGACACAAAAGTTGAAAGTAAACTGCCAATTTCTATAATGACCAGATTAAGAAAGAAGCACCGAAAAACGAAGGTAAAACTAAAACACAATCCATAGTTCTTTCGAACTTGACAGGAACTAATTTATCATTGTTATCAACGTAACCTCTACTCAGCTGACCTCTGACTGACTGACCCGACTCATACTGGATCGTACATTACGCAGCTGTTTTCAAAGTACATTGATCATTACGTACCTAGGACAACAAGGTTCGCATTCAGATATACCTTTCAGCAGGTGCGTTATAGAAAAGAAAGACCAATTTTCGTCCTTGGCCGAACTTTCCTGCGCTGTATAAGTCAATGCTGCTTAGGGTGAGTTTAATCATGCATCAGTCAGAGTGGTTACCCCGAAAAGACGCAAGCCGAAGTTTAAATCTCTGTCGTGGCACCGGTAAGCATTGGTGACGTGTCTAAACACGAGTGAATCTCGAGTCTGGAGCTTCTTTCATGAAGAGACTAGGTGAAGAGTCTTTGGGAATGCTAAAACTTAAGTCACCTTCGAGTAATATTCAATTTACGTTAACTACATCCCCGATTGCTTCTCAGTATTCCGAACACCACTTGACAAGTTTGAGGATTTCAGGGTCCCCAACATGATGCGGAAACATCGACTAACGTTAACTAGACAGTTATTTTGTCTCCATTCCATACGGTATGGCAACTTGAACACTACTTACAAACGAATTTGGATAAACGTTTACATATGAAAATTCTGTCATGTCTGATGTGAAGTTAGTGACGTGATGGTCAAGACTGTTGTTTCACGAAGGGGCGGCTAGAGCTGGAATTTCGCATGTGAAAACAATAGACACTACTGACAAGCTCTAACAGAGGCGGAACCTGAACTCTTTCAAAGTGCTTTTCCAAAGTGGCTAACCATAAAGTCACAGACTTGACAATGGTGTACAGTTTGTGGTACACAAATTCCCCACTACTTACCGGTAATCTCTTTAAGGTGTAAGTGGTAATGGAAAGTTGTTCAAGCACCTATGAACAGCTTCAGACTTTCCAAGTTCCGCTGCATTCAAGCGTCCTGCTCAATATGAGACAACTCGTGTGTTGCATAAGTCACTTGTGGGTTACCCCAGTACGACTAATGAGAATTGACGTGATCAATCAATGAAACAAAATCTAGCCACTCATTAATTAAAAAATACAGAATTACGAAAATGTCTGATCATTAATCCGTTTCTCTTCATCAAAATTTTATATATTTAATTCACAGGAATTGAGTGATTTTCCGATCCCGTTCTGCTTCTACTTTCTTGTTTCATTTAGAGCTCACTCGAATCTAATGCGTTGTCGTGTGACATATTCAGGTGCTTTTGACTGACAGGGTGATGGAAAACGAAATGAATTTATTTGCTCACACTTAGAATGAACTTCAGTCTGCTTAATAAGTTCCCTTAGGTCCACATTCAGCATAATGTGCGTACTAGTTGAGGCAGAAAATTTCCATAAAGAGCGTTAACGTGACAACCAAGCCGAAAACTTGACCGAATCCGGAACCGGATTCATGGTCTCCCGAACACCAGTAGTTGATTTCCTCTTGTTTCGCTTTTAGTGCTGATGCTCAGAGTTTTTGTTATAGACGATGTTGTAATAGCGCACCCACGGATCAAATTGAACTAAACTATAATGTGTATTCTTTCAAATTTGCGTCTGTGTGCGTATGTAACTTTACTATTTCTGTCTGCCAGCCTTTTAACCGTAGGATGATGGATCGCGGCAGATTAATTTATCTCAAATTTCGTAACCGCCAATGCCGGCAAAACTGTCGGTATTCACATTTTTTGACTGCTCTAAGTATGATTGAACTGGTTGTAATTGCACTCACCTTTCAAATAAATATCCTATTGTATAGTAGACTGCAGCCGGTTATCGCTGTTACACGCATGATTTAATGTAGGGTATAACTCTGCCCTCCCCAGCTCCTAAATCGCGACTGAACCGAAAAATAATTTCGTTACACTTACTGCAATGTTAACCGTGAACACATTTAAAACAATGAGAATACACAAAATGCTATTTTTGTCTTGTAGCATTTTGTGAAAACGCTACTACTCACCTCACTCTGTGGCCTGTCTGCCAAACTTTCAATCATTCTAGTTATTTCCACCGGCATACCCGATAAAAGTCCTAGCCTTAGTACTCAATATGGGTTTAAAAGATCAATTGTTTGACATCCTCAGTTCACCGGTAGGATATAAAGCCACTGGCTTTCGGGAAACATTAAATGGTACGCTGGGACAATCAGTTTGAGTAGACTAGCAAATTGGCATAATATTGGCTGAACGTCAACACCATCATGTCTGATCGCAGCTGTTGCATTGCCGTTGAAATTCCAGTCATCCCCTTCCAAAAGTAAGCATTGTACCCAAGTTTCATTTCTGTTGCGGCTCGTCAGTGGTGCATAGCCTTGCCATGGTCAGGATTAGAACTCCGACCAGGCTTGTGTGAGGCAACCCTGTTGGCCGCTGCGTCGATGACCATTTCTCAGGTACGACCAAATTGTCATATGCAAATGCCCGGCAAAATTTGCTTCGGAATAAAGACCAAATCACCAGAAGTTCCAGTCCCGGCCATCTCAAGGGTATGCACTGCTGATGAGCCCTAACAGGAGCGAAACTCGGGTACAGCGCTTCTTTCTGGAATGGGATGACTGGAAAGTTTGTGGGAACCGAACGGCTGCGAGCAGTTGTTAGTTGGATTCACTTTACATCAACCAAATCGCTGACTACTTACCAGTACTCAAAATATCATTCAAGGAGTTTAGTAACTTCTGTGGTTTCTGCTTGGAGAGAATTCCTAGTCGGGGGGTAATCGACTGGAGTTAGCAGTCCACTTGTGTTTCCTCTCGAGGCGATCGGGCAACCTGACCATTAGTGATGAGCGAAAGTGACTGGGCTTCCAGCCATCATATTCGGTTACGCCTAATATGAGGTCAGTGACGAAGTGACCAACAAGGTTGCCTCACAAAATCCTGACGAGTCCTAACAGGAGCGGAACTCGAGTACAGTGCTTCTTTCTGGAACGGTGTGACTGGAATGTCTGTGAGGCTGAGACAGTTGCGAACAAGTGTAGATGATGTTCAACTTCTGTCAACCAGGTCCTCTACTACGTATCAGTAATTAACTTGGCTTACTGTACTTGTCACATTTAAGCAACGAATGTTAAGAGTTTCATAATAAGAACTTCATTCTCTTCTAGTAATTTCTGTAAAACAAGATTTTGCATTCGCTTTTCAATCAGAGCTAAATCGGGCGATATGCTCAACCGTCACCACGATCCACCTAGTGTTGTTTCATAAATTTTGTTATCGTGATTACAAGAAAGCCATAAATCACTGTTCCAACGCTAAACAAAGATGGATTGGCCTCTGTGAGACTTCCATCTGTGACTAACAGATGAAGCGCTTGGCTATCAAAAGCGCAACACAATGTATTTGGTTTATCACTATCACACTGTGCGCTATACACGAGCTATTTTGATGGACCTTGGTGTAAGTATAACAGGAAAAATGTAGTTGTTTGTCGAGTCAAAAAAGCACAGTTTAGATCTACTATGTTCCGCCTGTTTCGGATCTAATTATGTGTACCAATAAACCATGCTTCTAGTCGGAATCAGTGCATGTTAATATTTCTCAGCTGGTTTTTTGTAGTGTTTACAAATGTAACGTTAGTGTGTGCCCGGCTCATGTAACGTCACTGTTGTCGGTCATCACCGGATTCTGTTTGAATAGCTGGTGTGAACACCTGTCAGGTGTATTGGGTTACAATGGGATCTTCTGTAAGCCGAGTGGCCAAGAAAAAGCAAGAACTTTGTCAATGACTGGTCAGTCATCAAAGTATGTAACAAAATGCAAAGCTGGGTGCACATACATTACTTACGCTCGAGAATGTTCATATATCTACCAGTTGTGTAAAAAGCAATAGTTCGATGAATGTCATTCGGATGTGAATGCAGTTTTTATATTCTCAGAAAATGTTCCGTTGTCCCACCTCGAAAGACTTAATATAGCCGAACTGTACTTTTGTCAAGGTCCATCAGTCTAGATAATGGAACCGGAAGTAAAAATTCAGTATTTGTACTCGTAATATTAATTTGCGTTGACCATTATGATGACATCACACTAAACTTGACCGAATCGGCACAGCTCGATTTCGAGTGAACTGGCTCCTGACAAAGCACGCATGTCATTATGTGTCTCGGTATTACCAAAACTTTCTGGTTAATTTCTAATTAAAATGTTCGGGTCTACCACTTCCTTTTTGATCATACATACGATAGGGTTGTAATATGGTTGACATCAAAGTGATAATTGTTTTATGTGCATTAAAATCATGTAACCAAAAATCCAATTAACTAACCATATTTGGCATGCTTAATACGTTTAGATATGAGTCATGCAATACAACATGTTGGTTGTTACTATATGTTATTCGACAACTAACAGTCAGTTGTACTTAAACTCAGCCAGTTCCATTGCGTCAATAGGATATGGAGATTACAGCATTCTAAACAACAATTCACGAAGATACCATAGATTGACAGAAGTGATGTGCAAGTGTGTATCAGGTGGATTGAAAGACATGGGACTATACATGGATTTTTGGAAAGCGGCAGCCGAAAAGTATAGAATGTCGGGAGGACCAGGTGTTTATTAAGATTTCCAGATTCACTCTTTTGACATCTGGACAGATATCACAAAAGGTATACTAGCTTTCAGCTTCTGTTCAACATTACAATGTTTAGAAAACGTGTTTTCCATTACCCAAGTCTGTCGAATACAGGACTCAACTGTAACAGATAATGTGGTTTGAAGCAATGGATTCGAATGACCAATTTGTCCGACTTCGTAAATCATCTTCGATTTATTGAGTGATGCGGAATATAGTTACAGCCAGGAAACACCGTGCTTCAATGTTTGTTCCGTGGAAGGCAGAAAGATTAGTAAAGATATCAACATCTACTGAAATTGCTGCAGCAGTCTGATAACGCATCCAACTTGAGTATCATGGCCCAGTAGTCCATCTCTAAACATGTGTCATTCGCTTCCTCATTGAAATTTAAGCAGTTTTTCGTGGCAGGATATGTTGGGTTGACAGAGCCAACACTTGGTCTCTCTTCGTTCCTACCATATAACAAAAGGTTCTACTGGCTATGAGATCAGAAGAAGTCACCTATATGGATTAAAACTGATAGACACTATCAACCACCTCTATATAACTCAGCCGCTCTTTGAAATATGCAAACGCCTTACAATAGTAAGTAGCCAGCTAATCAACACTTATTACGATTTAACTGCCTCTTAAGACGGTATTGTTTTCTTCGACGTGAAATGTTGATATAACCATCTATAAACGTGACATTCTTCTCAATAAATTGTCAGTAGTAACTGACCTAGGTATGAAATGTACCTGAATTTACGTTAGTACTGAATGAAATATCGTCTATCTAACTACGACTGAGGAAAGCAGTTTTTCATATAGATTGAACATCACCAACAATTGATTGCAGCTGTCGCATCCCAATAGACTTTCCAGTCGGCTCCTTTCGAAACGAAGCACTGGACTCGAGTTTCGCTCTTATTAGAGCTCGTCAGTAGTGCATACCATCGCCACTGCCGGGACTAGAACCACGGACACGCTGTTCATGAGGTAACCGTGTTTACCACTATGCCATTGAACTCACGTCAGGCACGACCGAATTATCATATGTGAACCTTCAACCACTTCCGCTTGTGAGTAATGATCAGGTCGCCCGATCGTCTCGAGAGGAGACACAGTTAATGTCTATTAACTCCAATCGATGACCCCTCAACTAGGACTTATCTCCAAGGTGAAATCACAAAAATGATTGACTTGTTGAGCGGTATTTGATTACTGATGAGTAGTAGGAGATTTTAGTCTTCATATGGATTGAACATCACCCACAATTGATCGCAGCCGTCGCATTCCCATAGACTTTCCAGTCTTCTTTTTGAAAGGGGCCGACTGGAATGTCTATGGGAATGCGAAAGCTGTGACCAATTTTGGGTGATGTTCAATCTATATGAAGACTAAAATCCTCTACTACTCACCAGCAAAGCAATTTTTGTTTGTTGATAATACTACCGTCAACAATGTTAACAATAATATTTCTGTGATTGATTCTGATTATTAACGTTTACAAACACATAGTATTGTTTTGAGAGAGCAATGTACTGATGCATGTAAACAGTCTGTGTTCACTTAGCTCATGATAAAGTTACAAGAGAGGCCACTTCATCAAAACATGGTCCGACGCAATATTTTTTCCTACGTCTCTACTCTAAACTGTCATTAATCAAAACACGTAAAAATGTTCCACTTCAATTTTATTATATTCGTTTTAAATACCATCAGGCTAAAAGTGACCTGGACAAAACCGGACTGACATTTTACGTATGTTGTGCTTTTGTATATGGACAGTAAATTATGGGACATTCATTTTGCTTCAAACCTCAGAACATTTTCTTAGTACGCTTCAAATAAATGTAACAAAAATTATAATGCTCAAGCTGATTAACTTTTTCTTTTGAGTACTTTTTAATTCAGTAATTGGACTGAAAACTCTTGCTTTTGAGTGTAGTGACCAAGAAAGATTTGGACTACAACTTGGTCATTTTAAAGGTTTCGTCTCATCGTAAATTACCTATGCACTTCCTGTATTGCTGTTGGGGATTTAACTAATTTCAAGTTGAATATCACATACATTTGACATCAGCTTTCGCATTCGGAATGACTTTCCAAGCAGACTTTTTCAAAGCGAATTTCACATTACGATGTTCTAGAAGATTTCCTTTGGTTTCAACAGCGATGGGACTGATACCTCTAATGTGTAAACAGGTGAGTGATGGGTTCTTGCAGAGTGAAAGAACATGGATTCGTCAGATGCAGGAAATAAACTAAAGTAGCTTGCTTGTACTCGGTTGGCAGAATGACGGAAACATCTGATGACAGGCACGGAGTGAACCGTGGGCACATAGATATGTTCGTACAACACAAAACGCACACGGATAGCATCTCGATAAATCGTCAGAGGTTTCTCATCGCCGGGACTTGAATTCCTTCGAAGATTTCATGAGGCAACCGTGTTGACCATTATGTCCTCTCGTTAGACAAGACCGAATTATCGTATGCAAACGGCAAACTATTTTCGCTTGGGTGCTGATCAGATGACAGACACAGTTATCGCCTGCTCAATTGGGTTGAGGACCTCACGACAGGGATATATTTCAACTCGAAATTACAGTAATCAGCACGGTATTTACACGAAAGCGTAGCCGGAGCTCAAACTCCGACCGTGACAGGGACACACACTGCCAACGAGGTCTAGCAAGGACGATGCTAGAGTCCAGTGATTTTCTGCGAAAGCGGCTGGCGGGAATTTGTACCTGAATACAAAGGCTGCAATCATATGTGAGTGGTGCTTAACAAGGCGGTTTCCTGTATGTTATTCCCAATGAATAACGACACAAAACATTCCAGCGTGGTTACACGATTCACCAAAACTTACCTCAAAATATGAACGGCCGTTTATCGTTAACTGTTGTATGAAAAGCAGGTTCCTCCATTCGGAGGTCAAGGGCATAAAAACTGTAGACCCTCAGACCAAACACTAATTTTTCCTCGCCAGGTGTGAATATCCACCAGTGATAAGTCCCAGAAGCATGACATCCGACGTTCTGAACGTGTGACTGCCGTCAAGACCGACGCATTGTGAACACGTTACACCTTTCTGTAAAAGAGCGGATGAGATCATTGTATTGTATTTGTAGTTTCTTCTAACCTCTGCATCGATTTCATTAGTGCGGAATTTTGCTGTTAATAAGCTGGTTTGAATCTAAGTTGGATATAACTTCTCAAGGCTCAGCTAATGTCAATTCTTTTAACTCATATGTTTTTTTTATGAATTAGAGATTTACAACACCGTATCACACATCTAGCAGGCTTTGCCACCTTTGTACGAATACAACAGCCTTCACTTTTTCTATATGTATCAAGTTACCGGCTAGGGAAATATGAAAGTACGAACATGACCTTTGGTTCAGAGAATCACTGAAGGCATGGGCTTTACTTATTTTTCAATAGGTACACGGTTAGCGTTCAGTTGAATTCAGCCACGTAACCTCTGTTAGCAAAGCTAAACAAGATAGGGAAGGGGACAAAATTCATGTAACCCTCATGTCTTAATTCAAACAGTTAGCCAATATCGAAGTAAATATCCGAGTTGCAAGTGTAGGTGAGAAAACATTTACAAGACAGTTCCCTTGTATTTTCTGTTGTTCTGTCCTATTGTTTACCCTTACTTTCCAAACAATTTAAGTATAACAAACAAGTGTAACACTGAATCTACTAAGCCAGATTGGTTACCATCTGACATAACGTCTTCAGCCACATGCTCAATGACTGACAAAGCCTATAAACTGTGTTGGTTTGGTAACGCTTGCTTCCGTTTCCCACTGCACATTCATCAGCCAGCCAATGCGTGTTTCAAAGCAACCCATAAGTTACCGGTAAGTGCGATATTTGGCAGTCACTCAGCCCATTTTGAAACATCAAACTTGTCAGCCACTAAAAACACAAAACATGCTGCTGGTATGTTGCTTGACTTCGTGGTACACGGTGAACCACCGTCGGTTTTTATTTAAAATCATTAGTTTCACCATGTCCGCATAATAAATCGCTGATTGTGGACGTTTGTAATAAAGTGACCTTTAAATGAACCGCCAATGATCGAATGGTTGCAGAATCAGCGGTGGGCAACAAAGCATTCAAACGCGAATCTGCCATTTGTCTCCTAAGTGTTTTTAAGCAGTGACATTTACTAACCAAACAAATCAGATTTGTGTGTGTGTATATATATACTATCACGTTCCATCGGTTCAAACCATCAAGAAAACAATCGATAACTCCGGAAAAACCGTACACACTATTTAATCACCTCGAGTAATAGTTGTCAGGAGCATTATTTAGTTTCTCAGCCTCAGTCATGAAGGATTTCACCATTCGCTCATTTGAATAAAAGGATGTTGGTCCATTCACTCGCTAAACTGATACCTCCAATTCATGATCATTACTCACAAGCGAAAGTGGTTGAACGTTCACATATGACAATTCGGTCGTGCCTAACGTGAGGTCATTGGCGTAGTGGTAAACATGGTTGCTTCATGAACAGCGTGTCCGCGGTTCTAGTCCCGGCAGTGGCGATGATATGCACTACTGACGAGCTCTAATGAGAGCGAAACTCGAGTCTAGTGCTTCGTTTCGAAAGGGGCCGACTGAAAAGTGTATGGGAATGCGACAGCTGCGATCAAGTGTGGGTGATGTTCAACTTGAAATAAACCTCCAATTCTGTTAAGATCTGGTGAAAAGGATCCAGGTCTGAAGGTCTTTTAAGATTCAAAAAGTCGAAGAACAAGATAACATTCGCCTAATTAGAGAAATCCTGCGAGGACACCGTGTCTAGATATATTACAGCTGATGTTATTTCGACCAGCCGAACTACTCCTCAAACTACTCTGTCACTGCAAAAATGCAAATTAGTGATGCCTGTCAGATTTTGGTGATCGGACATTTTTATTGTAGCGAAAAGGCGTCCAATACAGCACAATCTTTATTGTCCAACTCGCTAGTTGCCATGCCACACGAGCGCTCGCGATTTTGAATCACAATTCCAGTCCACAACAACCCCTGGTTTCCGCTCGCACGTCGTGTGCACTTCTACCCGGTTTAGGTGTGTGATTGGCGCCTTCTACCCGGAGGTTTTCTGCCTGCTATTCTTCGTCCGTTGATTCGATTTCCTTGAGCGATAGCTTGTCCGATCGCTCGTGTTGTCCTCCGTCTGTCTACTGTAGGCTTTGAACGTACTCCACAGCTGTGTCGATATATTCCTGAGAGTGTTGGAGTAATCACGCCTTCAATTTGGCTGCCACGTCTCGCCCGTTGGTCCGATCCGGTCGAGCGATGACTCAACCGGTAGCCCACGCCGTTCTCCATCCGCTCATTGTGGGTTTTTGAACGCACCTCCCCCCTGTGTTGGGGTATTCCGCCGGTAGTCCGTCCTAAATTTTTAGCTTGCTGGATTGTATTACTTGGAACCAAGGACTTCGAATAGCCCTAGAAATTCCAATCGAATTGAAACCTCCCATGTAAGCAATAGAGAAGACATCGTACTGGTTGCAGTAAACAGCTCTTATTCACGGGACAAAAAGCTGAATTGATGGATGTACAACAATATTAAAGAAATCTCAATCTTTCATTGGCTGATCGTATTGGCACCTACAAAGTTAAACTGTAAGCTGAGTGATGTAGTACAGAACAAAGAACCTGGCAAACAACGAGTAGTGAAAAATGAGGCTTCCCGATAAATCGCTTGAGAATGAAACAACGTTACTGGCAAGTTGTAATTCTATACGTTTCTACAACCTCGAGTGATGTGTGATTTCGGTTACAACATTTCTGAAGAAGGCTACCCTAGGTGGTTGAAGCGGAGAGTACTACAACTTGCTCGAAACGTTGTTATTCTCAATCGATTTACCAGACCTGTTAAACACAACGGCCAAAATGTTTGACTTCATTCGTACCAAACTTGGTGCGTTTATCCTACAGTTGAGGCTTTTCGTTCAATCCTGATGAGGTATCTTAACGCAATATTTCGATTGATCCCTTGTTGGATGTTCTCTTGTGTCGGGGTTTGGGTAAGTGGTGAATCGAGTAGATTTTCACCACAAGGTTGAATGCTTCCTTCGGTTCGGCCATATTTGTGAGCTTATTGATGATTCAAGCCTTTTAGCCATCTGATTGCCCATAATCGTTATCGTCATCCTCCTGCTTCTGCTCCTCCTCGTCATCATCACCATCATGATAACAGCCATGAGACCGACCAGAAGATTGTGTGGCTCAGGCCATCGCCCACCTCAACAGTGACGTGGAATATCCGAGAAGAAGAAAACGTTGTTGAAAAGGTTTAATAATAATAATAATAATAGACAGATTTGCTAGAAATTGTAAGGATGCAGGTATGCTATTGACTGCAACAAATTTCCGTTGCGGATAGAGTTTCTAACCAGCGATTTTGAGTGATTACAAGGACTCAAGCCAGGTAGGGGACACTCATCCACTTTGCTCAGTGGAACAGTCAGGGTCTTCATATTTCGTGACCACGTTGTTGTTTGCCCACCACGCGGTTGTACCTAATTGTTGGTGACTTAAGTATATGATGCCCGATACGGTGAACGCTCAGGTGGCAAGCAGAGTACGTGACCCAACCTTCGCAAGCAGTGCAATGTGATTAGTCGACCAGTTGATCGTGTATCCCAAGCGTTCCGGAATAAGTGTCCGCGAATTGTCGTCACTGGTAGGCGTTTCTTCGTCCATCTCCACGTTAACTTCCAGCGTTATAAATTTGTCGAACGTAAGACATAAATCCTTAACTATGTCAGTCATGGTCACGTCCTCGTCACCTTTATCAATCAATTTAGAAGAAACGAGAAATCCATAGCATGTAAAGACATATCTACACGTGACACATGACATTATGGTGTACAGCGATCCCATCAAACATTGAGTAAGGCGGAACGGCAAATGCATATACTGCTGGAGATGTGTAACTTGTAGACAGACCTTGACATCACTTTTCACCAGACCTAACACTAGGGTTTTAACGTAGGGCAGTAAGACCATAACCGTAGTGGTTGGCCGATGTGATAAACACTCTTTAATAGCATACTTTCTAATCGCCAGTGATGAGGCGCATTGCCAAAGTACAACTAATCTCCAACCTTCTTCGCGTCCCCATAGGCTGTCAACAGCAAGACGCATCCAGTGCTTATAATCCCTGCTGCCGTAATATCCTAAAGGTAGTGAACAATAAGCCATCCCGGCTGCCGACGTAGCACCGATGGGAAGAATGTTGGGATCCTGACTGCTCGTAAATGGTACTGTATTTTGTTTCAGCGATCCAATACAGATTGTGTCCATAACCGGCAGCACTGTCGAACAAAACTCGTACGAGGTCTTTCATTCTCTCGCGACTTCATACCCATAGATAAGTGGACGGCATTGTAGCCACGAGGAAACTGCCGTACAAACAACGACTGCTGTTTATAGTGGACACCTCCTAAGTAAACTCAGCCTTCCTTCGAATCTTCAAAACATTTGGTGGGATACTGGAGTCTGCGACTGACAATTCAATAGTCTCGTTATTATCCATCCCGTTCATGAATGCTTTACGGAAACCATCGGGAAGTTTCGGCTCATGGCTGATGATGTCGGCGTGAAGTCAACTGTAATAGGTCTTACACTTTACGCCATTCATCTTTCATATCGTCTACCTGATTTTACCCAGTTCAACTGCTGGAATAATACGTATCCGTGTTCCAAGCATGATACACGAACAACCCCTGTCGGTTATCTCGTCGACTGGATCCAGATGAATGAATTAACCAAAAATGGTCCTCCAATTACGGTGTATCTGCTTGGTTTGACTGAACATCCTGGTGATCAATTCGATGACATGATCGCTAATGTCTCATCGTTTGAGCTTATCTCACTATTCCATGATCAATCACCTGGAGGTCCGTGTTTTCACCCATCGATCCTGCGCATACTTAACGATGTCGTTACTGAGACTACCGTAAGAATAACCAAAAGTTTTGGACTTAAGCCCCTTTGTCATTTTAAGGTTTGTGTCCGAATATTTTTGGAGTGCTTATCAGTTTTGTGAGGTATTCCTCGGATATCCTTACTGAGACGGTGTGATATTTATGCGGAAATTGTGTGACGGACTGCACTCAGCGTTCTGAACACCGCGATACACCATCGTCCTAGTCTAGTGCGCCAGTTACTAAACTTGCCAATGGACGCAGCTGCTCCCCATTCGCCTACAGCACTGATGCTACTCTATACGGAGATGGCCATTCGTTCGGAATTGATTGGCGAGGTGGAAATGGAACCGTTCAAGTACAAAGAAGATGACGGACTTGACTTGAGACTTTGCGCATTCGAGTGCATATCCACGTTATTGGAGACGTTTTTCGACACACTGGTCGTCGCCGAGCTCTTGGAAACGCTTATCGAGAATCGTAAAGATGACACTGATATTAAATTTCTTTCTTATCAAATGTTGCAGCAGATATCCTGTATTCGACCGCTGGAAATATCCGCTAACATAGATGCTCTGGCTGCGTCTCTGAAAAACAATCCTTCTATCCAAACCTAAGGAGGACTGGGTTAAACAGGAGATTAAAAATTGCAAGAGCTCAGTCGGTGCGCGATCTGTTTGATTGCTTGGTTTGAATCAGTTGACGACATTGACAAAAATCGTAGCTACTCGAAATTGGTATGCACTATCGAGGCAGATCCATCGTTGAAAGCCATCTATATGACCGCCTTGGTCAACGAACCGGATTCCAGTTCGGTTACATATTCATCCTACAAGCGAAATGTTCAGCCGTCAACGGTTACCTATATGGTCTAATCAGATTAATGGTCACCAGTCTTTTTTTAATCCCCGTAGGCAACTGGATATTTGGTACCCGGATTACAATCAACCCAGTGACGACTTTTGCGTTTTCGAGCGCTATAGGTTTCTACTATCGCTGTGCGATCTGTCTTCTCCGCTCTCTGCCACGGTTTGCCATCTGCTTCCTGCTGCTTGCTCCTTTTAAATGGCTGTGTTTGCAGTAACGATTGTTTTCTAACCACTCTTCACTGAAAAGCACGTTATGACCAGATTTGCCTACCGTTGTAGTCGGTTTTGTACTGGACTACCTGGTCACTTTTCATAAATAGATTACTCTCTTTTGTATGTGTGTTAACCTTGTCGTCTTTCTTCAGAGTATACATGAATACAATCCACAATTGTGTCCTTAATTGTACGGAAAACGCGTGCAAATGAGGCTAAATCAAGGTAACGTTCTTAGTAAATGCTGTCCACAAGAAATTGTGCTCAGTTACCTAGCAAGTTATGCCCTCAGAAGGACAGATGACACGTTTTTGATATGTTATCAATCAATTTCACTATGATCACTCTTTGAATACTGTAATTGCACTCGTTCTATTGTTATTGTCTCACAAACGATTGTTCCATTCATCTTCCAGTGGTGCAGGTACCCTCGACAGCGAGCTGAATGAACAGTTACCACCACTTTCCGAATGGTTTCAACATCGTCAGTGTAGCTGAATTCCGGTGATCTGGGATATGATCAAAGGTGATCTGAGTTACCAAGTGAATTTTGCATTTTCACATTCGACTGATTATGGTGAATTCACTTTTTCAACCAAAGGTTTAGCTGGCATGTTCTCAGCAAGTGCGTAAACAAATGATAAGCCATGTATGATCGTTTCAAATCAGCAGTT
>JTDE01001059.1:0-15339 GCA_014338405.1 Paragonimus skrjabini miyazakii
AACGTGGTCACGAAATATGAAGACTCTGATTGCTCCACTGAGCAAAGTGGGTAGGTGTCGCCTGCCTGGATGGGGTCCTCGTGATCACTCAAACCGCTGGTTAGGGACGCTATCTGAGATGGCGATGTGTCGCAGTCAATGGCGTACCTGTATCCATACCATTTCTAGTTCTTCCTCTTAGTCTTCTCTCAATAATTTTCAACCTTCTTAATAACGTTTTCTTCTAGGATATTCCACGTCAATGTTGAGATGAACGGCGGCCCGAGCCACAGTACCTTTTGGTCAGGCTCATGGCTGTTATGACGATGATGATGATGAGTACAGTCTTTGAAAATGCATGCATCTTATCGAAAAGGCATATTTCCTGACGATTTGATCGTCGCTTTGGTTACGCGCTCAATCGCTTGACCGAAAACCAAAAAATGGGACGCGGCAACACTGTTTATTGGAAGAGCGGAACAAAATTAGGCCACAGTGGCTCTAAATTTATAGGACAAAACGATTGCCATACATGGCAGTAACAGACACAGCGAATCAAATGAAACAGTCATATACGGCAGTCAAGGTATCAGAGCAAATCACGTTACAGGGGGCATCAAAAAGCAAAACGAGAAAAAACAGTCCGGATGGCGCATAGGCGTTCGATCGTACACTTGCAATCTCTGATTGGCTGAGTGGAACCATACCAAAACCCACAACCATACCATCCGAGCTGGGCCGGCCGGTCGATGTGGCGTGATGCGTCCTGGCTGTTTCGTTAGGAGATGCGCCTCCTAACACCTACAACCTTCCTCTCACCTAGCTGAGTCTTGCCTGAGGCACCATCAATCAATGCATACATGTGCGTTGGGTTTGAACTGGTAAAACCTATTTTACTTTAATACAGAAATCACCAATTGCCTAGATTAAACGAAATTTCACAGTATTGAAACTTATTCCTGAAGCATCCGAATACGAATACATTAGCTGCCCAACATTGCTACTCAGTGTTAGACAGCCAGTATCCTTTCTGCTATATGCCTTCTTAACATACAGTCATTTACGCCACACGGTTTTTTTATGTTTGTACAAGTGTATTTACGCCTCAGCACGATCGTTTGTTCACCGTTCATCGTATGGGCTTCATTTGTTGTCCCATGGTCAGTCAGTTGGTACAATAAACTCAGTGGACATGTCGAATGGTGTACTAAATGAATAAACAGAAAACGCTGGTTGCCTGGGCGTTGAAGCATTCGCTATTCATAATGAGACCATAGATGTCGCACAATCTCGCTTTTGATAATGGTGGTTGTAGAATAAGTAGACCAAAGATATCTGTTAGGTCTTAGACTAACGATTGAGGTTTCAGTATATTACTAATAAGTAGTTTGGCAGATTTGATAATTTAGAAGAGATCCATTTGCGAAAAATCTGGACTTCGGCTGGATTCGAACCAGCGACAGAAACACCATGCCCAAACGCGGCAAGCGCTCTACCAGCTGAGCTACGAAGCCACGCCACGCCAGTATATGTCCAGGCGATATTCCCATCAAAAATGTAACTAGTCCATTACTTTGGGAAGTAGCCTAGAATTGTTCAGCATACTCTATTGCAACCGATATTATGTGTGCCTACAGTCGACTTGTGAAACTGTGGCCTGCAGCTACGTGCTCTCGACCTTGGGTCACTCGAAACAATCTTCAACCCCACGCCAAATTTGTCTTGGGAACATGACACTATTGAAATGATTACCTCTAAGAACGGAAGTGAGCAACCCTAGTGGTGTCTGCCTGTCACGTCTCAATGAGAGTGGAGCATCTTTGTGTGGGCGGCATGGAAGACTGCTCGCTGATGGGAGCGATATTACCAACGTTCAACTATACGCCCTATCCGGTATGATCTTATATGTGTGTGATCGCAGTGGTGTCTCATTATAACGTAAACCGTCCGAGGGCGTGTATTGGAGCGTCCCTTTGATTAAGCGTTCAACTGTTCGAACTAATCCGAAAAGGAGAAGACGTGAGTATTACCGTTTATTTGAAACGAGTCAAAGACTAGACCACAGGGACTGTGAAAATAAACGGCAAACAGTTACCTGATATGGCACTCAATTCAGAGCGAATCAGACGGGACAGTCATACATGGCACATGAGAGAAAAACAGCTCCCTTGGAGTTGACTCGTACAAGCTTCCGATCGCAGGACTGCGATCTGATTGGCTAAGTGGAACAATACAGGTCCGACACTGAATCCGCCTTAGGCACTGTGGATGGAAATATTATTGTTTCACTTCAAACAGGTGATACCCGATTCCACCAGTAGGTTTACAGAATCTCACAGATGGCCATACCCCTGTATTGAATCGATCGATACTGTAGGTTAGAGAATACGTCTCCTGACAGCGTGAAAGTCCCAGCTCTAGCTCTCGTTACCAAGTGATCTGTGTAACCTACCGATAGTGATCGGTCAAACCAAAATCCCCTATTATTCATCGGTAATCAAAATATCGCTCAACAAGTTAATAATTTCTGTGATTTCGACCTGGAGAAAAATCCTAGTCGAGGAGTCATCGATTGGAATTACAACAGCCATTGTGTCTCCTCTCGAGGTGATCGGACAATCAGAGCATTACTCACAATCAAAAGTGGTTGAGCGTTTATGTATGATGATTCAGTCATGCCTAGTGTGAGGTAATTGACCCAGTGGTCAACACGGTTGCTTCATGAAAACTTGGCCGGAGTTCTAGTCCCGGCCATGGTAAGGATATGCACCACTGAGGAACTCTAATGAGAGCGAAACTCGAATCTAGTGCTTCTTTTCGAAACGGGCTGACTGGAAACGTACGTGATCTAGAACCGTTTGCTTTCTACTCAGCCGCAATCATTAGTTCACTGTTCTGATGAATGCCGTTGTTGCAAAACTATGGGTTGACACCCGCAACACGTAGCATAACGACTTGCGTTTGTTAAACAACACTTCAGTATCTCCCATCAACAAGGGCCATTTTTTGAAACAGTGTCGAATGTTCCTTATTGGGTGATTGCCAACTCAGTCCTTGTTGCACATGTATTACAGCAAAGTGGTATATCTCAGCAAACTTGCCTGATCCTGTCATTTCCTGTAGTGTTTTCTTTGGTCCAGTATAATTGAGAAACCTAGTCAATATTAACTCCATAAAAATTATTTATCAGTATGTTTTTTTAAAACTTGAAGCTTCATTTCATCAGTTGACCGTAAACAAAGTCTGTCAGGCAATTTTAAAAACGCACGAACTTGTTCTGAACGTCAATCATTTCCTTTCCTTAAAACTCTTCAACGCATCTACCTTCTGTCTTGTTTAACCAATATTGACAATCATATAGACAGTGGTGAAACGTTATATTTGGCTATGTGTGATCTGGTGCCTCTTGTTACTAATCAATCCGTCTTTCCTAATGATAAAATCTTCGAAAGTGGCTTCTTTATGACGGTTGGCCCTTGTAGGGATAGTCTGTTTTATTATGCCCAGTGTTCGATAAACAGCCTCATGATTTGCTCACTATTCCTGTGACATCCCACAATTACTCCGCGACCATTCTTCTCACGGATTGTCTAAGTTCCACAGGTGTACGGCGGGACAGTCTGCATTTCACAAACAATGACGCAACGTCGATCTCATAAGTGGTGTAAGTTGACGAGCGTCATCTGGGCTCTAGCTGCACGGTTGACATTCTCAACGGATATCCCACGTGCAAGGGTGAGGCCAGGTGTATATTTCTGCCAGTCTGCTAGCAATCCTTAGCACATGCAGAGGTTCTAGTGTAGTGACCAACCGACTTCTGCACTCTAATAAGAGCGACTGTATATTTGCTGAAACATTAAAACTTGCACGTTTCTTATGTACAGTTCATTTCCCATTTAAATTATGTTTGATGTCTGTCCCTAATCGACTTGCAGCCCACAATCGAGACCCACACCCGCTTGCTTCGCTGATTGGCCTACCATCAAGTTCGTCACACCCTCCAGATCGAACTGCTTGCGTGTGGTCCCAGTTGCCGCTCTATCTGCCCCTTCCCGCAATTCCGTTGGTCCAGCTAGCTTCGGCCAGCCGACACCGTGCACTTGGCGTTTGGGCTTGTCGATTAGTCGGATTGGTCCATATTGTACCGGTTGAAGGTGACCTGATTTTGGGCCAATCATGGCTCCGATTCCAGCCGGATACGCCCACGCCTACAACTGGTCAGCAAGCCGTACGTGTACACAACTTCCTTAGATGTGTTGCTAAGTGGCTTGGCAGATTTGGTAATTTAGAGGAGACCCAATTGTGAAAAATCTGGATTTCGGCTGAATTCGAAGCAGCGACAGAAAAGAACATTTTTTTCTGTCGCTAGTTCAAATCCAGCCGAAGTCCAGATTTTTCGCAATTGAGCCCCTTAGAACTCTCCGAAATTAGCAGTCTCAACATCGCTTAGCCTTAGTGCGTAGTACGCTAACGGCTTCCGTTGGGACGTGTCAAACAATGTATTAGCATGACTATCGGTGTTCCTTGAAGACATACAACGCAGTCAGAATGTTTCATCGCGTGTAGTGTGTGTAATCCATAAGGGGGATCATCAGAGTGTTTCAGTTCACAATACTCTTACCGATAAGTTGTTTGATAGATTGGTTGGTTTAGAAGAGACTCCAATTATAAAATTTAGGCATCAGCTGGATTTGAACCGGCGGCAGAAACTGCGTGTCCAAATGCAGCAGACCTCTTACCAGGTAAGCTACCAGGAGCTACCAGGCGCTCGGAACTAATAAAATAGTCTGGTCTACCAGTTACAATGTCTTAGTCCAATGAATTAGTCGAAATTTCAGTACTATTATATAGGTGCACACTGTGTCCATTAAAAAGTCGAACCAGTAGGCGACCGCTTTGTCCCGAGCAGGACTTGTCGATCATTTTCACCCACCCGCTGCCTAGAAACATTTTCCATTCAAAAGTCCATTAAAATCTGAGGTAATTCACTTCCTAAAGCATCCGTCACGTCCCAGTGATGAACCCTCTCCGTCCATTATTTATGTTCCACGTAATTAATGTCAAAGTAGCGCGAAGTCTCCAACTGCACATTGTGGATCATTAAAGCCCATCGTACATCTGTGTTGAAAAATCTCCAATCTGGTAAGGAGAATACGAGTTGGTAAGACACCAAGTACAAAGAGTATTGATTGGTTCGATGGTACAAGCATATAAGAGATGGATAACCAAAGCCAATTAATAACCACCTGACGAATCGGTAAGCCCTTGTACACGTGACTGGTTAGTTTGTTGCGTGACTTATCTGGCATAAGTTAGGACGTGTGATTGCGTGGGCGTGTAACCACAAGACTGCCTGTCCGATTCCGATCCAACACCCTCCTCTGTTAAGATTAACACTATTCGTACGACCTTTTAGAAGGGTCCACGTTGAGGCGTTTTACTGGAGCCCGAGTTCGTCGTGAATGGCGTGTTTCAATGATAGGGTTTTCTCGTGTCGCGTTTTCTTCCGTGTTAATCTCAGTCGTGTTTGTTGGCAGTTCACACGTATCTAGCAAGATATCGAGAAGTATTTCATTAATATCTTCCGGTCTATCGCAGATATTGGGGTCCCGTCGTTGGAGGTGGTTTGTGTGATGGTCTCCTTCTTGCCGTAGACAGTGAAGTCATATAACACATGGCCTCGACGCTGAACCACAGGCTCCGTGACGAGCATGATCGAGGACTCTGGACGAGTCTTTGCACCAAAATGGGCATAAATCCAAGTGTCCCAAACTCTACCACGAGGTTGGCGAGGAAAATGGATTCGCTTCATGCTGACAAACCTCGGTTAGCAAGGGTCGTGCTTTCGTCATCTAACTTGACTGAAGACGTTCTCCTAGCGGCATATAAGCTGCTCGATGACTCCGGAGCCCGGGTATACTTTGATATACCATGGATCAAACGCCAGAGACGAAAACTCGCTCAGAAGGAACCTGGAACCAATGACCGATCCAACAATGTTATTATTGAGGGTGTTCACGATTCCACCAGCGACGACCTGGAACATGACAAGATTCAGTGGCGATTCCTGTCAACTACACTTGAACTTACCAACGTCCAGGTTCAACGTGTTCATCGCATCCTGCGGCCCAAGTCGTAGTCGGGTGAATCTCGACCACTGGTGAGGTGTTAGTTTCAGAACCAGGAGCCTGTCTAGCGGTTCTACAACACAGACAAACAAGGTGGATGCAGTCCAGCTGTGTTGTTGTCAACATTTTGTAAACCTCATCCGACATGTCTAGACACGAGGTGTGGAACCATGTGTCTCAGGGCAAGTACTGCACGGCGTGGTCCCTCGCGCGGACAAACTTTACACAAGATCCACAGTTAGACCTTTGCACCATCATTGGGGTGACTAAGCGAATAAGAATAGGTTAATTCGTAATTATCGAAGTCCTTAGGGTAAGGAGACAGTCAAATGTTAACAAAACAACGCGGATAGAAATTCAAACTCACAGTATTCAAACTGCGCGGTTCGTCCCCGCATTCAAAGGACTTTCCACGGTTATGCCAGGGTGTCGAGTATACAGCATTGATCTATCGCCTATAAGAACATTGTTTGATTTGGAAGATCGTATTCCTGCGGTTCGTGATGGTAAATGGTCCGTTTCGTCGTCTTCTAGATTTGCTAGCCCCGGGACCGGACGTTTCTGGTCGGTCGTAGTCTCTTACTTTCACCTGGTCTCCGATCCTGAACGGGCGCCATTTATGTGTGTTGTTCCTCACGTCATATCATTGTTTATTTCGGCGTTGTCTTTCTGTTGTCCGTTTATGCGCATGGTGTTCCAGGTGTCGTCGTTTTTGCGGCAATAATTGTCCCTCTCTGTCTCTGGATCGGAATCGGACAGGCAACCTTGTGGTTACACGCCCACGCAAACACGCATCCTAACTTACGCCAGATAAGTCACACAACAAACTAACCAATCACGTGTACCAGTGCTCACCGATTCGTCAGTTAGTTATTGATCATTTGCTTTTGGTTATCCATCTCTTATATGCCTGTACCATCGAACCAATCAATACTCTCTGTACCTGGTGTCTTACCAGCTCGTATTCTCCTTACCCGAGCGGGGCGATTTAACAGTTGGCAACGGAGATGGCTGAAACAGCATTATTGGAATTATTACAGCAACAACAGTATCAGATGGAACAGCAACAGAATATGATGCAGCATCACCAACCAGCTTTTTCGGAGCAACAGCAGACGAATGTTAAAATTGTTGAATCACTCACAACACAACTAACCACCCTGACTAGGTCACGTTCAGCCGCCACTTCGGAAGCAAAGCTGAAGAAGACCTTGGTATCCAGCATTCATGAGGTTAATTATGATCCAGATAATAGTGTGACATTTTCTTCTTGGTATCAGCGTTACGAAGACATTTTTCTAGTTGATGCAGCCGCGTTGGACAAATTTGCCAAAGTACGCCTCCTAATGCAGAAATTAGGTACAGCTGAACATGCACAATATGGCAATTATATTCTTTCACAGAAGTCTCGTGATTTCACTCTGAAAGACACTGTTTCAAGATTTTGTTCCATTCTTAGTGAAAGGATATCTGTGTTTAACATTTGATACAACTGCCTGAAAATTTATCGACACGCTACGGAAGATATCGTAACGTGTGCTGGTACAGTAAACCGAGAATGTGAACGCTTCCAGTTAAAACAGAAATCGGACTCACAATTCGAAGCTTTGATATTTGTTGCCGGGTTGACATCTTCAGAGGATGCCGATATACGAACGCGTCTTTTAGCGAAACTGGATTCGTGCACAGAATTTTCAGCTCACGACTTAGCGGTGGAATACATGCGCCTAGTGGATCTTAAGCATGATTCACAAATGTTGCAATCGACCTCATCTCCCACTGACATAGCAACAATTGACCGAATCACAAAACACAATCGTCCATCATATGTTCGTTGTGACGCACCTTTCCGTATGCAACGGCCATCTTCTGCTTGTTGGCTGTATGGACAGCGGCACTTCGTTCGACTTTGCCCGTATCGCAGACATGTGTGTCAACAGTGTAATCTTATGGGTCACAATCAACCCAAGACTTCCGCGTACGTCGCCAGTCCAACGTGGTGTTTACTAAAACAAGTGATATTGTTCACCGACGGAAGTATATGACTCTTCACATTGAAAATCACCAAGTTACGTTACAGATAGATACAGTATCGGATATCACAATCATTTCTCGTTTGACATGGATTAACCTTGGAAAACCACTGTATAAGCCAACACACAGAGTAGCCAAGAACGCTAGTGGACACCAGATTTCTCTTCTTGGTGAGTTAACGTCTACTTTCAGTTTTCGTGATAAATGTGACTGGTGTTTGCTATATATCTCTTAGCAATCATGTAAATCTTTTGGGTATAGACTGGATAGAAAAACTTGATCTGTGAAATGTACCGTTTAATTCCGTCTGTGACGCGTATAACGCTATTCATTTGCGGACGCTTTTTGCGACGTGGCTGCAGTCTCCAGTAAACTGTGTGGTGGTTTTGTGCAACAGTTACCAGATAAGTTTCCTAACGTTTTACGGATAATTTAGGCAGATGCACAAAGATTAAAGCTCAACTATTCATCGAGCCAGGAAGCAGGCCAGTGTTTGGGCTCAAGCGTCCTGTGCCATACTCAACAACGGCAGCGTTGGGGATTGAATTGAACCATCTAGAAACCACGGGAGTGCTGGCAAACATGGACTACTCCCCTTGGGCCGCCCCCGTTGTGACAGTGGAAAAAGCCAACCGTTCCATTCGACGGATCTGAACAAGGCTTTGCAGATACATCAATATCCAATTCCTGTGCCAGACGACCTATTTACTCTACTCAATGGTGGCAAAATATTCTCTAAGATCGATTTCTCTGATGCATACCTGCAAGTTGAGGTGGACGATAGTTGTAAAGACATACTAACAGTAAACACACATCGAGGACTGTTCCGCTACAACAGACTTCCATTCGACGTTAAATGTGCTCCAGCAAATTATGGACACTATGCTTAGTGGTTACTGGTTCGCTGTTTCTTACATGGACGATATCATTATTGTAAACCCCTCGCCAGATGAGCACAAACACATTTAAAACAAGTCTTTAATCGTATTCGTTAATACGGATTCACCATACGGAAGCAAAAATGCGAGTTTATCTTGCCTAAAATAAAATATCTGGGATTCATCGTTGATTGCAATGGTCGTCGTCGTCCAGATCCCACTAAAATTTCTCCGATCAAAGACCTCTCTTCTCCAACTAATCGAGTACAGTTACAGTCATTCTTGGGTCTTGTGAACTATTATAACAGTTTCGTGCCCAACATGCATCAACTAAGAACACCTTTAAACAATCTGTTACGCAAGGACACCAAATAGGTTTGGTCTCACAAGTACCAATCTGCGTTTGATGACCTCATGTGAATCTTGTCTTCTGACCTATTATTGACACATTATGATCCTAATCTCCCTATTATCGTGGCTGCTGACATGTCTGACTATGACATTGGGGTTGGGATTATACACCAATCCCCTGACGGTCACCAGAAAGCAATCAGCTATACTTCGCGAACACTGTTACCTGTTGAGAGAAATTATAGTCAGATAGAGAAAGAAGGTTTGACTCTAATTTTCGCTGTTAGAAGATTCCATAAGATGTTGTACGGCCGCCGGTTTACAATGTGCACGGATCATAAGCCCCCGTTATCTATACCTGCTCCATCAAAGGGTATACGTGTTCACACGGCTAACCGACTTCAACGTTGGACTACATTACTAATCGGTCACGATTTTTGCTCAAATACATCCAGTCAGAGCGGTTTGGTCATGCGGACGCCCTTTCCAGAATGATCGCACATAAGTCCATCAACTAACCATGTGAGGACGTGATCATTTCCTCCGTCGAAGTTGACGCCGATGTGAAATACGTGTTTAAAGCGTCTGTCAGGACTTTGTCTGTTACTTCTATTGTGATTCGGCGTGCCTGTCTTGCAAGCGATAACGTAGTATTTACGCACGGGCTGGCCTAAAGAGTTATGCGCAGTTTACAAACCATACTTCCAACGGCGTGATGCTCTAACGGTTGTCGATGGATGTTTGATATTAGCGGATCGTATAGTGCTACCACGAATCCTGAGAAAACGTGTTATACAAAAGGTACATTGTGCTCACCCCGGCATAACACGTATGAAGGCTTTGGCAGGTAGTTATCCATATTGATCAGGGATCGACTAAGACACTGAGAGCACGGTCAAATCATGAGAACAGTGTTCATATGCTGCAAAAGTACCTGTCAAGGTTGAGTTGCACCCCTAGTCCCTACCAGATGGCCCCTAGAAGAGAATTCATGCCTACTTTGCTGGTCCACTCAACGACTAATACTTTCTCATTCTCCTAGATGATTTTTCCAGGTGGCCGGCGATCGTTCCACTACGCACAGTTTCCACGACTGTCACTATTTCATGTTTGAGTCGCATATTTGCTCAGTTGGGCTTCCCAGAAACGCTTATGACTGACAATGCTACACAGTTCACTTCAACACAGTTTCCGCAGTTTTGTAAATCATTCGCTATAGACCATGTTCACAATCCTCCATGTCAACCTCCATCTAACGGACAAGCAGAACGTTTCGTTGATACATTCAAAAGGGCTCCTCACAAACTGGAGGGGGACGGGAGAACGTGGGAAAGTTTGGATACCTTCTTACGTACCTATCGTTCTATACTCAATACAGCTGCATCAAATGGAGTTTCACCAGCTGAGGCTTTTCTAGGGCGGCGAATGAGAACAGCACTCGATGCCATGCTTCTCGTCAAGCGAGTGAGTCAACGCAACATCAAGATGGAGAGGCAATTTAACCGGGATCATGGAGCCAAGGCTCGAGAATTCCATCCAGGTGACCCAGTATTTGTTCTAAAATTTCATGGCCATTGATGTAACTGGGTTCCGAGAACTGTGGTTCAGCGTCGAGGCCATGTGTTATATGACTTCACTGTCTACGGCAAGAAGGAGACCATCACACAAACCACCTCCAACGACGGGACCCCAATATCTGCGATAGACCGGAAGATATTAATGAAATACTTCTCGATATCTTGCTAGATACGTGTGAACTGCCAACAAACACGACTGAGATTAACACGGAAGAAAACGCGACACGAGAAAACCCTATCATTGAAACACGCCATTCACGACGAACTCGGGCTCCAGTAAAACGCCTCAACGTGGACCCTTCTAAAAGGTCGTACGAATAGTGTTAATCTTAACAGAGGAGGGTGTTGGATCGGAATCGGACAGGCAGTCTTGTGGTTACACGCCCACGCAATCACACGTCCTAACTTATGCCAGATAAGTCACGCAACAAACTAACCAGTCACGTGTACAAGGGCTTACCGATTCGTCAGGTGGTTATTGATTGGCTTTGGAAGTGAGCCAAAAACGTCTATGCCCCGTGTGTGCGCGGCCTCCTCTGTTACGAACAATTGCATAGGCGGTGTTGTCGTCATTATCTCTCAATTCTGCTGTTAATTGGGGCAGGCTCGAAGGAAATCAGTCACACTTTTCCGTATCATGTGCCAAGGTACTCTTCGCCGCAGTAGATCGAACACACGTTCTCGCCCCATGTGAACACCTGCGTGTGCCAGTCGAATCACACGTTCCCTCTGGTCTACTGGAATCAGTGGCAGTCTTTGAGGTCGCAACCCCCTCTGCACCTCCACATTGACGACGAGTTGGCTGTTCTCCAGGTGCAGCCAGTCCTAGAACTGTAGCAGCTCGTTTAGTTCCGAAGCCGACGTCTTGGTTTTGATTCCTGCCAGTAAATGTGCGCATATTTCGCGTACTTGAGGATCTCGCTGACAACTGACTAACGTCTCTTTATAAACAACCAGTACTCTGTTTACGGGTATGGCTTCAGTCGGCAGCTCATTGTTCGCGACAATACTTCAGGTACTTCATCGTTTCCACCATTGGTATGTCTAGTGGTAAAGTTGAACTCTTGTAGTCGAAATGCCCAGCGCACCAGTCGTTCGCGTGGATCCTTCGCCGTCTTCAGTCGGATCAGGGGTTTATGGTCGGTATTGACATGAAAGGTGGTGGCTATCAGGTAGTTCCTCCACTTCCCCCAGCACCCAAACGATGACGAGGCATTCTTTTTCTGTGGTGGAATACTTCCTCTCGGCTTCCGTTAGTATTCGGCTGGCATACTTAATTGTCCCCGACGGTTGTGAAAGAACTGTCCTGATTCCGATATCACTTGCATCAACTGACACCGTGAATGGCTTATTCGGTTGTGGGATCGTCAGGCACCGTCGAATGTTGGCAGCCTCCTGTTCGAGTTCGTTGAACGCCACTTCCAAATCCTCAGTCCAAACAAATTTCCTGTCCTTCCACAGCAGTTAGAGTAGTGGATATGCTTTCTCGGAGAACCGCGACGTAAATTTTGATTAGTAAGCGCCCATTCCGAGTACACACTTCAGTTACCGCTTCGACTTTAGTGGCGGGAAGTTCTTGATGGCTGTCAGCTTCTCTGGCAGTGGTTGGATTTTTCCATTACCAACCGTGTGTCCCAAATAGACGATTGAACTGCGGCCTATTTGGCAGCCTTTCTGCAGGTTCCAACATCGCATTGGAGAATATAACGATGTGGTCTCCGTACACGATTACTCCTTCCTCAAGGTGGTTGGACCAATGCACAGGTCGAACGGTATCCTAAGGAATTCGTATTGCTTCTCGTTCACACAAAAGCGGTGTTCGCTCTGTCTTTCTGTGCCATTGATATTTGTCAGTAACCAGAACGTAGGTCTATGAAAGAGACTATTTTGGCTTCATGCAGATGTGCAAAAATCTCTTCCAGTTCGGGCACCGGAAATGTGTCTTTGATTGTCACTCGGTTCACCTCTCTGAAATCAACACAAAATCGGTAGGTTCAATAGGACTTCCTAGTCAGCAGGACAGGTCCATTGAATTATTCCATTCTCCAGCATATCTTTTAGTTGCCTCTCCACTTCTGGAATGAACTTAAGTGATATCCTCCGTTAGATTGATTTACATTCCACGTCTGATTGCAGATCTATCGAATGTCCCATCCATGTACAGAATCCGTACTGGTCATCCGCTCATCAACATTGCTTGTTGGATGGAAAAGGACATTCTGGCAGAGACTTTGCAGCGACTGTATCCACCAGACACTGCTCCTTCATCTCTTCGCAACAAAATTTCACAGCTACCCTATCAACACACTCCCAACACCAAGATTAGTTGCATTCATCATAATAGTCATTTTGCTATAAAATACCTTAAGAGGAGAATGGAATATATTGTTTGCTAAAGACGTGCCTGAACAATGCACTGAAGTTCTCAGGCTGAACAAGATCAATACTTCGTACCAAATTCTATCGGAGAAATTCCTGTATGTTCCAGTATTATCTTATGGTTTCATCATGGTCACTTGAGTTACAGACCTCAGTAACGCGTTGAAACTTGAAGAGATCAAATCGGATATTCTGATGTGTATTGGGATTAGGTTGTTTGATTCATGAATTGTGCGCCCTGGTCGCCAGATCAACGGAACTATGAGCAAAAGACTAGATTGTTTCGTTCCATTGTCCCACTAGCAGCCGAATACTAGCTTCCTTCTCTTTAATATTGTGCATTTCCTCTCGTTCACTTGCTAACTGATCACATGATGAATACGTTCTGCTTCTCCTCCTCTCTGTCGATCATATGATAGCGCAATACACCGTTTCGTGTTCATCCGGTTGATCGTCTATGGCTAGTTTGGCCACTGACTTCTATTGACCACGTGGAGGCACGTCGATATGCTCTTCGAAATTTAGCCGTGGAAATTTTCCCTCGCGGTACCGGCATCAATGCACCCGCTCTTTTTGCGATGTGCTCGACCAAGGTTAGTCTGTGTGAACTTTTTTCCATCCCGTTCTGTCACTATGCCCATTTGAAAAGTCCTGATTTATCGTCTTATGGTGCTTGCGACGTAGAAGGTCATCTATAGGTTGACTAATACTCTCAAGCTGTCCAACCATTGATTCGTTTACTCCAGTTAACCATGGACGCACGACAGTGCTTCGTTACGATTGATATTTCTAGAGCTCAATGCATTTCAATGTGTCCTTATATCAAATTCGGTGTAACAAGTAAACGAACTGAAGCTGTTTGGGACTATCTTCACCGGTGCTTGAAGACACACCAGTCTAATCAGGTCTGCGTCCATTATCTGATAATTAACACAGAGGATATTTTGGCCATATATATTTTCCGATTGCGATTAACGAAAGTGCCTTGCTTCCGAAACAACATAAGCTATGACAAGTAATTTGTTACCTCTTACTTGTTCTGGATAAACGTGATTCAATCCTGGTTCGATCTCTTTGAGCGATGACTCGTCCGGTCGCCCGTGTTGTCCTCGGTTCGATCGCTGTGGGCTTTTGGACATAACTTACCACAACGTTGAAGTAGTCCACCGAGTGTTGGAATACTGGCACCTCCTGCTTGGTAATCCACTACAGTAGGACCTGTTTGGTTGTCTTCAACAGGATGCCCACTTATTGTATGAGGGATAATTGAACTATCAGTTGGATGTTAACAGTGGCTATTAGGTTCAATCATTGGCATTGCCATTTTCTGACTCGGCAGGCAGTTAGTCACTGGTGTTGGCACAAGTGGGTAACGATTAGCCAAATATGGCTCCGTTTGCCCCTCCAAATCTCCCTTTCTGTTGAAAAGTGCAAAATTAGCAATATAAAGAGAAATGACATATAGTCCCGGATCGAATACGCGTTCGAGACAACTCTACGTCAAGTAGGACTTATCAAGCAACTCCACTGCTTTAGTATCTTCAATATGCCCGTATCACGCGACTCGGTATTCGCGTTCGTGGGCTATTATCTGGTAGCTGTATCGCGGCTACATTCGAATCTATACTAATCGGAGCTGATTCACGCAAACAAGCAATTTAATGATCACTATCTTTCGTCGGTCTGATGGATTTGTTATCAAAAGTTTTTTCCAAAACCATCCTCATTACTTGTGTTTTTTCGATATCCGTTTTCGTGTACACCCAAAATGTCTTTCAACTTGGTTGGTTTACGTTTGCGTCTGAGATTCACCATCTTGATCACCTTTACCTCCATCTCCCAACCGTTAACCTGAACCGTATCAGCTTAGTCATGACCAGTGGGTAGTTGTTGAAACACAAATGCTGGCAATCGATTGGTTCTTCGTGACTCAATCCCGATCACGTGAACGCGATTAATAACCAGCTATCAGATTAAACGGCTTTCACCGTATATATATATATATATATATAT
>JTDE01001059.1:17633-32095 GCA_014338405.1 Paragonimus skrjabini miyazakii
CCTTAATATCTATAAGTGAATTATGACCGTAGAAATTGGTTTAGTAAAAAGTCATTTCAACAATTGGTGGTAGATTGAGAATAGGTTGGTCTAACGTTTTTTCACAGCACTGGAATGCAAAAGTTACAAGTCTAAAAGTATATGAAATATTCTTGGAGGAAAGGAAAGTAAACCTTTTTGGCAGCAAATGGGACTTTTTTTGATAGGCTTGTCGCCTGATATGAGCAATTATTATTGTTTTCAGTAAAGAAGATTGGATTGACAGATTGACTGATATATGTGAATTAAACAAACCTTCATTGGCAACACTAGGTCGGTGATTAACCATACCGTATTTTTTATCTGACTGTTTAACACTCACAAGATTCACTTAAACGGATTATGGTTGCTCAAAACGGGGAGTATTAAGACAATACCAGTCAGAAACAAACATCACTAGATTGCTCTGGATTTCCTCTATCGAATGGTGTAACGCTTGTATAGTTCAAAATATGATTTATTCAAAACAAGCCTCATTTACATTTCATCCCAGCTTTCACCTTCTTTATAGACTTTTTCACGCAACCCCTTCCAAAATGAAGCACTACGGTTAAAGCTGATCAGTAGTGTATATTCCTGATACGGGTAAGATTAGAATTCCGTCTACATTTCCATGAGACAATCGTGTTGATCACCGCATCGGGCACATGTTAAAACGCTGTCACATTCAATTGTGAACTATAACGAGGGCGAAACTCGAATGTGGTGCCTTTTCGAATGTTCATTAAAATACGGCAGCTGCGATCAGTTGTGCGGGCTGTTCAATTTATCTAGACCAAAACCCCCTACCACTTACCAGTAATATGATTTATTGTTTTAGAAGGCTCGATAAATGATGATATTTCCGATTGAAAGTCATCCAAAATTCGCTGTTTCTGTTGAATAAGATTGATTCTCCCACGTGACATGTTGTCAGACTGTTACGAAGTGGTTCAAGCCTCACCAGAATCGTGTCGGATGGTTGTGTTGTTTCATCGGCGCGGACTTGTCATAACATACATATGACTGCCGTTGTCTTCTAACCCCATACATACGTTAAGTGCACTCGCTTTTCGGTATGGAATGCCTGATTGACCTTGGATAAATACACAGAGAACCTGAGCACATGAGAATCGGAGTGCGATGAGCAAACAATATGAGACACATGTATATCATCTGTGCCTATACTCTCCATTTTGTTCAACGGTGTACCTAATGGCTTGTATGTTCAATCCATCTGATACGATTATAATGCAGCTGATGTCATTACGTAGATCGTCTCACCAGGAATCTGACATCACCTGATTACCCTACAGGGCGGGTGAATTTTATGTGGTTTTTGATTGGACATATCTTCATTTGTTTCGCCTTGATAAACATTAAATCACATTTTGCAGTACAGACGTTATATACCGTTTGACAGAGCGCATCAAGAACAATCTAGTGATGTTTGTTTATGCTTTGTGTCAGCATAAAATTCCTTGTTTTGAGTTGCCATAATTCGTTCGGGTGTACCTGTAAATGTTAATACCAGGACTCCGACGTTTTCACTATCGAAAACGACCAGAAGTGTTCATTTTGTTTACTTTCATATAAATGGAGTTAGTGTTAGAAGTATTAGTGCCAAGTATATAAATGTGCTTAACTCATGCACTGGATGGTCAAAGTAAGCCATTAAATTCATATTTACCTCACATAAAACATCCAAGATGACAATTACGATTGCACCACCCCCGAAACATCAACTAACTAGGCACCAAAATCACTTGTGTTAACGTTATAACTTTGAAATGAGGTGGGAATTTTTAGTGAGGCCAAGAAAGCTTTATGTGTAATCGTATTGTATATAAAAGGTAAACCAAATGCATTTGCACATATTTCGGAAGAAAACTCATAATTTTAGCGCCAGGAGTCGGTTATTGTTTTTTGCATCCAAGATAAGTAGAATGTCCGTTAAGTTTTCTGTTTGCAGTTCGACACTTCATTGTTCTGTTGAAGACGTCAGTACGGGGTCGTTAAAAAACTGAGCGTCCAATACTGACTGATAAATATGTGATCACTGATGAGTAGTTGGGGATTTGGTTTATTTCAATTTGAACATCACCCACAATTGATCGCAGCTGTCGCATTCCCATAGACTATCCAGTCGGCCATTACTCACGGTCATTACCCACAAGCGAAAGTGGTTGAGCGTTCACATATGATAATTCTGTCGTGCCTAACGTGAGGTCAATGGCGCAGTGGTAAACACGGTTGCCTCATGAACAGCGTGTCCGTGGTTCAAGTCCCGGTAGTGGCGATGATATGCACTACTGACGAGCTCTAATGAGAGCGAAACTCGAGTCTAGTGCTTCTTTTCGTAAAGGGCCGACTAGATAGTCTATGGGAATGCGACAGCTGCGATCAATTGTGGGTGATGTTCAAATTGAAATATCTGATCGCTCAACATTATAAGGCGACGTTTTTTCCGCCTGTCAGTGTATCAATAACTTCCTTATAAGGAAACTAACTATTTAAAGCTACGACTTCCAGGATGTTCTCCCAACAGCGACGGACAACAGTCCGGACGCGCACTGACAGTAGTGCACTCGAAGCATATTGTCCATGATGTCATCCCTTATTATAGAACTCAATGTTTTTCTCTTTTTATCTGTTCTACAACTCGCTTTCTAAGTAGAATAGAAAAGAGATAAACGAATTTCTTCTTGTTTTTGTCTGATATCGGAGTAACAACTGTTAACCGAGATCATCCCAATAGAACATCGTATCGTACTACGAGAATACTTCTGTATACAACTCTCCCAATAACTGACGACAAATTTTACGGAACGTTCCCGACAAGATAGTTCTTTTCTTTAGCAGTAGATCTGTCTATATATATCTTGTAGTGAAGTTATCTATTGTTGTACAGTATCCGTTATGTCATGGGCTATCCATAACTACCAAAACGATCTCTTTAGGCAAAGGACGACTACAGCTTGAAGGAGAGTCATACGAGTCCAAGTGCGGTAATTTATTGTGGATATATATCTGTGTTGATTTGACAACCATCTAGAATTGGGCACCGAATTTATCGGATTTGGTTGATATATACCATATAAATTTGCAGCAAATTTTCAGAGTTCGTAAGTCGCCATTGCATGATCGGGATTATATGTTCTTCTGCAATTAGCAGTAAATGTCGCAATCATTTCTCCCAGGTGAAAAAAGAAGTTGTGATTTTCTCAGGGTGACTACTTTTATTGTCAAATCACGGGCTTCTCTTTATCTGGTAAAACGATTTCCAATTCATCGTATCCTCGGAGACGATAGTTCCAAACTTGGCAGTCCAGAAGAATTCGACGGACTAGTACACGGCCAAAGTTATCTAACACCTCTTGTGGAAAGTTGTAATCCTCTGCTACACCGTACGGTTCTAAGTAACTTTTTATCATCAATACACTACTGTCGTCAATGCACTGTTTCGAAACATCATAGTGAATGTTCGGCGAATATTTTTGTTTCAAGCCTGTGTCCGCGTTGACTGTGTTCATTGCAGGTGTTCTCCCCGCTGACGTGTTCTTGTCATCAGACGTTAGCCTACGCCTTGTTGAGGATAGGATTTTTAAAATTGACTGTAGTCACCCCGATCTTTCGTTCACCTGGGTTCTACACACTCCACTGTTCATTGACCGCAACATCGTGTGAGAGGCGGCTATTTAGGTGTGCAGACCCAACAGCCGTCGTCGCTCACATGCTAAAATGCTAACTCTGCGCACTGACCAATGTAAATGCGATAGTGCGAATGATTGATTTCTAATTGGGCACGTGATAGGCAGGCACATCCGGTTGCCGTGCCCTATAGCGAGACAATGACAGTGGCGAACATTCGATACTGATGCCCCCTTGGAACGAAGTCAAACTGGACTCAAGTGGTCGTTCTCGATATATCTTCCTTTTGGTAGCCGTGGAAGATAAACAATGTGACTGGTAGAACCCTAAATTGTGGGAATGCTGGAGGACGCCAATTTGAGAAAGGAAACTGAAATTAGAAACGTGGGAATGAACGTACACTTTCTTAGACTTGACCAGATAACGGAAGTAAGGCGACAAGACGAAATAATCGTTCTAGTGTTTAGCTGTCAAGCATGACTCATAACGACCAGGAAAAGTTATTGAACCACTAATAAAGCCCCTAAACGATGGGATATACAATGATTGTTATTGTCTTCCTGGTTTCCGCAATTCCGATTGACATTATGACCCAAGTTATAGCTTCAACCCTGGATGCAAACATAGCTATCGGTCCCCTTATCAGCCAAGACAATCAAGTAGTTCAAACGAAATCAGATCGACATAACTCATCGCAGTGAGCTCTGCTCATATGGAACTGAATGAGGCATCCACTAAGCTGAAGTGTCTAGTTTCTTATTTTTGACTTTTTTTCCCCTCTTTGACCTAGTTAGCTCGTTTTGTCCATTCTCTGCATTGTACTCAGCCTTTAAGTCTGACAAATGTATAACGTCCATGATCGTTTTCGTTACGTATCGAAGGATAGCGGTATGTGTTAATATAGCACTGGCACATAACGGTAAAAAAGACAAAGCAATTCTGTTCTGAAAGTATTTAGTCATGCAAAGAACTTACATTTATTCAGCACGACATTAAATAGAAATTGGAATGCGATTAAAATTCACACATAAACTTAAAGCGTTGAGTGTCAGGGCCCCATTAACTCAGTAAACTTAGTGGATTATATAGTGTTACTTTTTTCCAAACTCACAACAAAGGCTTGAGACAGGTGAGTAACAATGAACGTAAGCAGTTTAACGTGATCACACTTACCGATCACGCGAAAAGACACCATCACCTTTGTTTTGTGTCCAAATCAGATCTAAGTATTTAGCGATCGATGGAACAGAGATTCTGTTGTTTTATGCACGGCTGTTGTTCGGTTGATTCTCGGTTTCGTGTACCCAATTTGGCAGCTGCCACCTGGTCTGATTTCTGAATCTTCTATCTCTGATCTCCTAATGTATGTGTCACCGCAGCTGCAACCAAACAAACAGGTAGAAGTGTGTTGATTGAGAGTACAGAAATACATCTTTTGATTTATGGCAAAGCATACTTCTGGTGCGTACAATCAGACAATTGGGTCGTGCTACACGTCCAGTTTAATCCCTCCTCAAGATTTTGTTTTTTACGTAATCATCCAATTTTCATCTTTGTAACCGTTAATCCAAACTTCGGTTCGTGATGACATGAAAGTTGAACAGAATACCTTTGTAATCGTAAATCAAACAACTGGAAAAGTCGTGCATTTGTCCCGTCGAGACAGTTAATCCGAGATAGCTAATCCGGAGGAACAACCACTTCCTAGAACTAGAATAATTAATTCATCTATTTCTGAATCAATGTTACATCAGTTTTCAACTCATCGATATTCTGGAGTGACATTTGAATGGTGGGTAAGTAAGAAGGGATTGCCCAAGAACCATTCCTCTTTTCAATGAAATCCATGAGATTACAATGTTGCGTGTGGGTCATATGTACGACCTAGTTATAGAATGAGTTAAGTTATTTAAAATGACAAATCAAAGTTTATTTAACAACATCGTTATAGAAAGCTGAGTGTTTGGGTGCAGGGAACCAATAACCAGTTACGGATCTTTCATGTTCCGTTGTTTAGGGCAATGTATGTTACATACATACATGTAGAGCAAACCGGATAAGTAGGAAAGGTGACTGAACATAAGTTACATCGGACAGGAATCTTACACTACCTAAGTGTTATATTCGTTGATGTGGGTAACTGGAACGAACAACTGAGTCTTGTGTGATGATAACTCTACAGCTCATCAATTGTGGATGTTCGGACAATTCTGATGTAAACATGGATGGTCTGTATGTTTCAACAACTGTTTGCCAGATCTAACGCTTCCCGAAAACATCTCGGGACGTTATCCACTTTGATCTGAGCTTGATATCTTCAGAGTCTTTCGAAACTGTTCGAATCGGTGTAATCGGTGTAATGGGAAGCATGACATAATTTGTTTGTGAACTCATCAACGTAAGATATATCAACATACCATTGAAATTAACGTCTGATATTTTCTACCAGAAATGGTGAGCAGTTCTATCTGGAAATTTGGGGTAAAAATCATAATTGTTATGCGGTGGTTATGAATCGGTGAAAATAAGAAAACGTTAACTTGTGACCGGTAATTCTGTAGATTCCTATTCGTTAGGTTGTATAACATTGTGCTCGTAAAGGAAGTGCTATGACTTAATCGAATCACCTCATCTGAACGCATTTCAAACGTATTTGTGAACTGTTCAAAATGAGGAGATGTCAACATACACTGTTTACATCAACGATCATTTTTCATAGTAAAACTGTTGAGCACCTCTGTGTGTGGAACTTTTCGTTTTTTTTGGTTCTATGTACGTGACGGAGTTTTCATGATCCAATGTGTACAAACTAATTGATCTATTTAAACCGGCATTTCGGAACATTTTACTTTTTGGGAAATGTTTGCAAAAATATCAACACAGATGAGCCAGCTATTTTGCCCAATAACATTTCGATCACATCTCATCGGATACACTTGAGAACTTAACAGACATCTTATATAATGAAGCCAAATGACAAGACACATCTGGTCTAGTCACATTTGAGGCAATCAGTCAGAGAACGAAAGCGAACGTAATGTGGGATAACTGAAGCGTGCTCATCCGTAAGGATAGAATTGTTTCGGAATTGCCTCAGAAGTGGTAATTAGGCTATATTTAACCAGTCCATACAGACTAATTGGGATTAAAAAACATTCATCCAGTAATGCAGATGAAATTTATAGTAGGAAAGGATGTAGAGAATCAATCAGCTTCTAGGTCTTGTGATTAGCAATTTTATCTAAATACACTAATTTTAAAAAAAAAACCCACGAAAATGGGAATTTACTGATCACCGACTGCTTTTCGGTGCACATATTTTGATTCAGTCAATATGTTGATACGACTTCTGTAATATGGAATGTCTGTTTCAGTTCAAGTTCGAAGACGGTCCTCAGATTCACTGATTGTTTTGTTGTGCCACTAGTTACACAGTCAATCTTCGATTTCAGATGCCTCTTCTTTGATGTGCCTGCTTAGATGTTTCGTAGTTTTACCAACGTGTATGAATCCACTGGTAAACGAAATGCCAAAAGGGAAAAATAGGGGGCAACGAGTTTCTTCTAGGTCTGATTAGAACAGGGAGTCTCCTCCACGAGGACCACTTGAACAGTATTTTATGTGACTACTTCAGTTTTGTCAGTTGACTCATTATCTAAAGGATGGTCGGGTCATTTTCACGTTGTTGATTGTCTCTCATTATGTGTTGTGTGTGTGTGTGCTTAATTCGCAAAATTAATCGAAGACGTGATCGAAACATCCTTAAGCTAGGCAGGTGTCTTACGGATTATTATTGGTCTTTCTCAGTTTTTTATCGGTGGGAACAAATGTTTTGAGGAGTTTGGAAATAAGTCCTCACCAATGTTGACAATCATTTTATTTGTTCTATCAAATTCATACGTTTCATTTTTTGTAAACACATTCAAATTTGTCGCCATTTCATCCTTCAATCTAAACCATCATAATTCTTGTTCCAGGATTATCACAGTCATGTATTGGATCTGGGACATCCAAGCACCTATCGACGCTTAGATCGCCCGATAGCTGTACAACTGGATGAACGTGCTACAGCAGTTTCTGCACATTACCGAGATGCTGAGCTGTTTGCCCAAACTCTGTTGGCTGAATTAACACATGGCGGGACAGCTGTGGTTCAATCGTTAAACGCTAAACAAAAGATAGCACCCGAACTAGCTGGTCTAGTTTTTCCTCCATATCACTATCCATCGCATTGTTCGAATGAAGCGATTGTGTTGAATTTCCTCGTACGTCTGTTACCTTACGCGTTTCGGCATCTTCGATTTCAAGGTATATTTCCGTAATCTATTTTCAGCATGTTTGAAATATTCCGTCTGTCTGTTATTTCTGTTAACTAGTCGGATGAACTATTGGTAAACGGTACTACCGGTTTTTCTATGGTTAGTTAACCTTTTAGATCGCTTTTCTTAGACCGTATTCATTGTGTTTTCTCATCGTGTTTGGTCACCTTTCGTAATCCGATAGACTGCGCGAACACACTGTTTCCACTTTGCGCTGCAGGCCAGTACGGGTCACTGCGTGTGTGTGTCAAGCACAGCACATTGTTGGGTTTTTGTAAAACGCGGACGCTCACTTGTATATCCTGACCCTTGACAAGCCTGTGAGGCCTGTCTGTAATGATGTGATTGTACGTTAGTGTAACCCCATCGATCAGGGTGTGTGTGAATGGTTGTCAAGCCTAAGATAGGAAGGGGGAATGTTTGTCTAGTAGGCGAAAGCGAGGATTATCATACGGCGATTACGGACCAGGAAAACTGAGATAAGGTTAACTTGTGACTGGTTACTCCACAAACTCCGATTTGTCAGTTTAGATAGAACCGTACCGTTCGTGTTCGTAAAGCAAACGCTGTAACTTGATCAAATCATTTCGTCTGAATGCAGTCTGACTACGGTTTATGTGGACTGCAGTCAAATCGTCTGATCGTTTTATGAAGGCACAGTTACGGAGGCTGACTCACTGACAGCAACATCGACGGTCATCTGCGCATGTTTTCTGGTTCAGGTCATCATTACTGCGGTGATCGTCGTTTTGGTTTGGGAATCCTGAGCATAGTTTCCTCCAGTCCGCATTCGATCTACTACAGCACAGACCAACAAACGCCCTCTGACGCCTTTCCAGATATTTTAGTTGTACTTTTAACTTCGCTGATTGATCCCATCGATTCGGACATCTTAATCAATACTACTAGACCTTGAGGGTCAGGGCAGAGGTTGCTGTGTGTGTATGTCTGTATTATGGCATCTTACATATATGAACGCGTTCTATTGCACCGATATATCCATTCTTAATGAGTTAACCGCCAATCAGTCAAGCAGCCAGCGACCTTTTCCCAAATCATCTCAATCTAATTTAATTAATCTTTGCAAGGCTGTCAATTACACAGTATGTACATTGTGGAGATAGTGGAAAATGATGAACTTCAAAGAAATGGATTTCACACAGTCCTGTTAGGATAGAGAAGACATAGATATTAGCTCTGAATATTCAGTAAGCTGGAATCATAATTTACTTCACCAACCAACAATACAGAACACAAGCACTTTGTTACAATTTCAAGCCACGTTTTTTTTTGTACAGCTCATCATGTTGGCTGCCCGATGGCGGGAACCTTATGGTCAAATGCATTGATACTCAAAACCTCATTTTTAACGATTTTTCCTTAGTTACTATATTGGTTGTGGCACCTGTCAGAATGAATATAAAAATGTCATCCTGGTTCCACAGAAGATATGTACAAGGTTTACTGTCATAGCATCTGTTGTGTATCACTTGCTGTCCGCAGATAATAATTTTGACGTGCCTGATCGGTTATTTCACTCGGTGGCCACTACTTGGCTACTGGCAACTACTACGGTCACATGTGTGAAAGAACTGGTACCGGAATTCTACTTCTGTCCAGAGCTTTTTACCAATGAAGCTAGTTTGGCTCTGGGATCTCGGCAACCGGGAACATCGGTGGACTCTGTCGAATTGCCTCCGTGAGTGAACCACCGCTTCGCTACTAATTGTTTGAGCAAGTTGTAAAGTGAACAGTTTTATAGATGCCGGTTACAAAAACTTTTGAAAATGTAATATCTATATGCACACCTACATATCCGTTCCGCTTCCTTCACCAATACGAGAGGGTACTGCACCGAAAGCGTGCCAGTAATCGTCGTTTTGTAGATGCAGTATATCAGTTTCTACTTTGACCATCAATTCATAACCATCTTCTGCAAGTCTTTATCTTTTCGAGTGAGGTATGTAAGTGAGAACAGATAATGAATCGGAGACCTGAAGAGCATTGAGTCATCATTTCCCTGCGCTAACAAGTTATGCGGATGATGTATGGTCTATATTTTTGAAGTTCCACGAACTGCAATTTCATTCCGAGTACCGAACGTGTCAGCTGATTCTCCTTAGTTTTTGATATCTTACAATGTAGATGGATATGTGAAACACTTCGAAACTTTCCTACTATTACGTACGGTCTATCATTTTTCGTGTTGCGGGACCACTGCCAAAATCACATTCATTCATGTGTACATCCTGTCTAGTTTTTTTGTTTGTGTAGTTCTTGCTGTCTTGGAGGCCACATTACATAGGACCGGTTGATTTTGTGAGAATAACTTCCCCACTGTCAAACAGGAGTATTGAGGGGTTATACAGAGAATAAGTAATGACTGTTTGTGTTGTCATGTCAGTCAGTTGTATCTCGATCTCTTTGGGTCAGAGATCACTTAGTCTACAACAGTTCTAACAGTTTTTTCAGAAGTTCGACTGTTTTCACATGATAGCTGATATTATGGCTAAACCGTTCGGTCACATGTGTTGCAGCAGCTCAGTTGGTATGTCGTAATGTAGAGGTTTATTTGCTTACTCGGTCCTCTTTCTCTCGTAAAACATGCTGTATATGTGAATTATGTACAAGTATACACACACGTTTCTCTGCTTGTCATTATTTTGCATCCAAGATGGTCAAAGAACAATCCACGTTTGTTCGTTCTGATTTGCCGGGCTGCTTTGGAAAGTGACTTTGTCACGAGTCTTTTATCAGAATGGATCGATTTGACGTTTGGTTACAAACAAACAGGGAATTATGCTAAAGAAGCGCTCAATCTGTATCATCCCTATGTGAGTTCGTCTCAGTTTTTCCTGATACTTTTATTGTTAATGTAAACAAAATAGTTCCATAAAGTTCTTGATAGTTTTAGAAGAACTTTGTGCATTTATTCGTAATGATTAGCTTCTAGCCCAGTAAATTTTTTGGACTAGATGAATCGGTTAAAATTCTGGGACTGCTTGAGGCATTTCAAAAGTTGGTAACCATATAAATATGAATGTTCCTAGGTCAGGTGTAAAATGGCTGCGGTCAATACCTCATGCTCGAAGTACGGGGGTGGAATGTGTGGGAAGCCATGGGAGAGGTGAACTCGATACTGTCCTTTAGATAGGATTGTCAACTAATCAACTGTTATTGATGAAAGGAAAGGAACATTGCAAACTTGGAACAAAGCCTTTTGTGTTATGAGTGCTCTTTTCCGAAGCATCATTCTCACAACCATACTTTTCTAACTCTTCAAATTTCGGTTTGACACACAGTCGTGAGTAACGTTCAGTGTCAAACGAAATGCTTAATCTCCTAACATTGTTCTTTTCCGTTGCTCTTAGTGATTTAGTGGTTTTACTTACTTGCGTTACCCCAGGAAGAGTATAATCACACGTGGGAATGCGGACTACATCCATCTATCCGTCGTTACCTAGTCATGTCGCACCGTTTCTAAAATTTTCTGCATCAGTGTAAGTTGTATCCCATAAACTCCAGGTCTGTGGTATTACTAGTGAGTAGTCAAGGATTTAGTTAACTTCAGTTTGGATATCACTCACATTTGATCGCAGCTTTCGCATTCAGATACTTTCCAGCCAGTCTCTTTCAAAAAGAAACACCAGATTCGAGTTTCACTCTTGTTAAAGCTTATCAGTAGTGTGTATCCTTGCCACGGCCGGGACTAGGACTCCGGCCACGCTTTCATGGGGCAAACGTGTTGACCATTGCGCCATTGACCTCATATACTAGGCACGACCGAATTGTCATACCAGAACACTCAACTACTTTCGATTGTGAGTAATGATCAAGTTGCTCAGAGTTTTGGCCACCACGTTCCATTGTCGATAGTACCTAGCTGTTAACAAACTTCTCGATAAACATCTCAACACGTGAAGAGCAACACAGGACCGGGAACCAGCATGCGTCAATGGGCGCAAATGAGCAAAGTAGAAAAAGCCATTTTCCTAGCAGACATGACGATAATTTTTTCACCAAACGATGGATACGAAAGTGATGCGTTCATGAATAAAACTGAGTTACTAATTATTAGGAGTGATCGAAAACTAACAATGTTCTGTTGAGTAGTAGGGGATTTTGGTTTTCATATTGGTTGAACATCACCCACAATTGATTGCTTCATGGAAGCGTGGCCGGAGTCCTAGTCCCGTCAGTGGCAAGGATATACACTACTGACGAGCTCTGGTGAGAGCGAAACTCGAGGCTAGTGCTTCTTTTCGAGAACGGTCGACTGGAAAGTCTACGGGAATTCGACAGCTGCGATCAGTTGTGGGTGGTGTTCAATCCATAACGATTTTCTCTTGGAAACTGAAGCACATCATGTTGTGTTTTTAATTTCATCGCACTATTTGTGGACTTTAACGTGATGTTTTATAACTGCGTTGGTAGAACCCTTAGCGTCACATGATATTTCTCAGTTTTGTGACCTCTGTATTGAACGGAATCTAGCTCATTCCAGTAGGTCTTTTCGTTCTTTCTTAACCATTAACTGGTGTTGTGATGGAGACAGTTTGTTGCCTTATTGAGATCGGTGTGGTCAGGTCGTTCAAAAATGTTGTCCAAGTTTAGGTGCTTTATTCTCTACAAACCTGGGTACGTGCGAGTCATATATGGGGAGTATAACGTGTCAAATAGGTCATCAAAAATTCACAGGAGCGGTGCGAGTCACAGTCTACTTGGGGAGGGTGGGAGTGTTGGTGAATGTGTTGGAGTTGAATAAAACAATGAGAAGACGCAATTCATGTTACACATGCCTGTCATGAGACATACGTTTATCATTGTCGAGCGGTTCGCGCTTGCTCGGGTTTCAAGTGGATGTGGAATGATTGGCCAGAGGAGGTGGGGGGTTAGTACAAATTGTTTTGGGCACATAGGCAGGGGTTGTGGAGTCTGATAACAATAGCCTCGGCCATCGATAACAATCTCACTCTGACAGACTCGGAGCAGAATTGACGAACGTTGTAGGTGACTCGGAACGCTTCCTCCGGATTTATTCGATGGCCAGTAAGTGGGAGCCAATCGTATTGGAAATAGGCTTTCTCGAACCGTTGCGAAGCCATTTCGGTAGGTGTTCACGAATCCTCACCGATAGCCGCCTTGTGTTTCTGCCAACGTAACCGACTTGACAACACCAGGTGTGAGGGTGGACACAGAAAGACGAAGATGACTTGGGCAAACTATCATATATTCGCAATAGATATTCGGATTGTTGTCACTAGTCCGGTGTTATCGATCGTGGATCATCGTGGATAAATCACTGGGATGATAGAACCGGGGAATTTGACCTGAAATACACACGCATCCTCGTACTAGGATGGATTGGCTGTGGTCACAGCGGTGTGCTGGGGCCGTTCTCTAACTCGAGTTGTTTAAGGGGACTGTTTTTGGGAAGCCCCATGATCGAGCCTTTTGGTCGAACTTCCTGTGAAATGGTTTGTAGCCGAGTTTACAACTGTGGGACGATCGGTGCAATGCCCTCGATTCGCTCAATTTGTTCTTTGATCTTGCAATCAAATTTGTTTTGCACCCAATCAGTCGGATTCAATAACTGTTCGTTTTTATATTTTTTGATCGATAAGCATGTATCAAGTGGCTAGATGATATTACATTCTGCGTTTTCTGACATCATGGTTTGAACTTATTCAAGAAATCCAGTCTATCAAGTTTGTTGTTATGTGTTGTTGCTATTGGCGTTGCAATAGATGATCGTTCATATGTACTTTAATGAACGTCAGTTATTACTCATTCTGCTTAATCCTTTTTTCTCATGTTTACTAAAACGCTGGATATCAAAGATCCAGTTCCAGTCTTTATCCTTAAAAAAACGATTTCGTATTGTATACAAAGTAGCTCACCTATGAACACTGCCAATTAGTTACTTAATTTTGTTCTCTTCTGCTAGGTGGTTTTGACCGTTCATAGTTGCCCGTCTGCTTCTAATGTTAATGACTTGTGTACATTAGTAGATTATGAGGTGACGCCATAACTAACTAACATTTTATCATGCTTGATAGAGGTTTATTTAGTTTTTGTGTGTGCAAAAACCATACTAGTTCCTGACAGCATGACCTGAGTTCTCCATTAAGGTTTACATGAACTTTACTGAATGCCTCACAATCTCAGAAGTCAACCCCATCCAATAAACACACGAACTTTGTTAACTCTTCGAAGTTTGTTAGATTGGGATTGATTTCACATCCATATCATGCCATTTTCCCTGTTCCAATTAATCTTTCACCTTACTACATTCTTATTCATAAGCAAATTTTCTATGTGATCATTCTTGTAGGTATCGTTCTAATTTTATGTCATATTCATTTTTGTCGTCTAAGTGATAACGATGTTTTTGTGGATCTCAAAACTGTCATCTTTGTGAGTTTTTTAACCTTAATAATACTGGCCAGGTGGAATGAACATTCTCTGAATCTA